>JASDQU010192351.1:6065-16198 GCA_032191745.1 Picea mariana | reverse complement strand
GTCTTAGGGTAAGTGGGTTTCTAACCCACTCCTTTGCATTTTACCCCCCGATATAAGAAATATTGCTAACATTTGGCTCCATGGTGGATAGAGTTATCCATGTGATGCTCTAAGGACTCTTTTGCAGATTTAGTGCCTTGCTGTTGGGCTATGGAGTCATGCTCAAAACATCCCCTGCTAAAAATACAGGTCAAAAAAGTAAAAGTAAAACAAAACAAGATACATGCTCAAAAGAGCTTATTTATGTACAGTCCTAAGCTATCAGAATCCTTTACATGGGTCTAGGTGAAAGAAAACTTCCACCATAGCCATTCAAGAAGCTTCCTAGATAGAAGCTCCTTCCTTCTATCGATGATCACCAGTAGATAGTGTAACCATGACAGAAGAACGGCTACACTCTTCAACTTCTCCTCACATGGTGAAGTTGATATGGAATAGGGTGTCTCCAAGGGATAAAGGATATGCCACTCCATGTATTCACCGACAGGGTCATGGAATGAGTGGCGAATTTCGGAAAATTGGTGACAAGCAGCCTCCTCTGCTATAGAGTTGCTCACATGTGGTTGAATATCTTTGATAAGCACAAGTGAGTGGACAACTGACGTAGGCTCATTGATCTCAGGCGGTAGCTGCTCGCTGACTGGCTCTGGAATGAAATATGTGCTCAACTATTCCTCTGGTTCCTTTTCCTCTTCTTGGCTCTCCCCTAGGTCAGATTCGTATTCATCATAAATAGGGACCATGGGGTGGTTCTGCTGGTTGACTGGATCTTCAGTATGTTTATAGTGATCGAATGTAGGATAAGCGTGTTTCTCATCATCACTATAATATTCATCAAAAAGGGGTTGACCCTTATCTCTATGATCCTCCTCCAGAATGGTGATCCCGTCAAAAATATCCGTTTCAGGGACAGTGGGACCCGCTGCTTCTGTTTGCTCATACATAATCTTCTTCTCTTTAATCTCAGGTAAAAATATATCATGAGAAACTCCCTGGAGAAAAAGAGAGGAAACCTCTTCCACAATAATGTCTTCTTTACAAACGGGAAGGTCTCCTTCCTCAAAAACTGGGTTGCTAGGAATATCTTCTTCAACCCAACATTTAGGTGATCCATCTACCATGCACCACATCTGCTCTCCAAACTCATAATCTCCACAAGAGGCGTGTTGATCTTTATGAACATCTAAAAGAACAGACGCATCCGATATGATGTCAGATGCTTCCATCCTCGAGCTAACACCACTCATATCATTCAACACCTCAATTTTTTCAGAGCAGATGCTTTCCTCCACAGTAAGGGCTTCATCATGAACATGGTCTTCAGGGCCAACAGAGGCTTCATGAAGCGAAGAAAACTCTTCACAACAGTTTCTAAACAAGCGAACAGCTGGATAATAGTCTTTAAAAAATGAATTGAAAGCTGTATGAAAACCTGCTAAAGAGCGGATGCTTGCGGTGGGAAGAGACCGACACCATTCAAGAGAAGCTCCCTTTAATGAATACCTGAAGAGCTTAATCCAGACATCCTCATGCATGATATTGTGTCGGTGGATAGCCTCATGGAAGTCTAGTAAATGCTCAGCTGGTTCTTCCCAATATGATGCATGAAATTCCAGGAGGAAATCTTCCCATTGGTCTCTATCAGGAAGTGCATTAGGAAAGCCAACTATCTGAGAAAAGTCACAGAAAGCAAACCTTTGAGCCAGAATTTTTTCCATACCGAACTAGTGGAGTCGCCAATCGATCTTTGAATTATGGAGTTGCCAGGTGAAAGATGTGCAGCTTCAAGTGTGTCTGGTCCTTGTTCACCATCAAAGGCTAGATCTTAACATTGTCGTTACCCCAGGAAGCTTCTCAAGTTGAGAAGGCAGCCGCTGAAGCCTTCTCAAGAGAGCTCCTCTGGGTCAGCTTTCAAGTGTGCCAACAGTGGCCACAAATGAAATAGTAAAGTGGAAACAATGGAGTCGCCACAGTGGAGTCGCCAGGTGCACAGTAGAAATCTAAGTAATTCTGATTTCTGATGCACCTTCAGAATCAGTTGATCATTGTCGTTCTGCCTAGGGAAAATCTTCAACTTCGTCCCCGGCAACGGCACCAGAAATGTTAGCGTCAAAAGTCACTCCTAGATTGCTTGCAGGAGCAGAGCCCAAAACCCATCAGTTTAATGTCATGATTTGTTTATAAAGGGCTGATCGGATGGAAGTAAACTCAGAACGGTATCGTATCAACTCTGAAACTAGGCCAAGCATGAATGGGTGAGTGAGGTCTTAAATAAAATTCAAACAGTGAGTTGTAATAAGGGTGAGTAGGGGGAAGACTTATTCGAGAAGAGTGCGGGGGAATGTTATAAACAACAGGCTTCTAACAGACTATGAGAGAAAGCATCAAAAGGCAAGATCTTCTTACACCCAAATGCAGGAAACTAGAGAAAACAGTAATGCAACAACAAATCCTTTATCATAACATAACTGCGCTAATTCATGTGAAGCATTCGATCATGAACCCTCTATTATGAGATGAAAACATAGATGGAGCAGGAAAACTGTCTGTCATAAAACAAGAAATCTCAAACACAGATGCACAACCCAGAGAACTAGAATGGTTGTTAAAACTTTACAGTCGGGAGCTTCGCTCTACCATAGATAAATACAAAAATGGAGAAAATGCCTTCATATACTCAAAACAACCACAACAATAAAATCGAGACATTGCATTAAAATCTTTGCATCTGCATGGCTTCTGACAATCTGCACCTGCGATCTTTGACTAATCGTGCACCTTCGGCGGATGCGATCGAACTCCTGACAGTTCCGTAGGTGAATTGACGTGTTCTTAACTCATCACCAAACTTTCCCATTATGGCGAAGGTGATATCTAACTACCACCAACTGCTTCAATAACTGCTTCATTGGGATTGAGGATGGCCCAACCAACTTGGCATTTCTATGATGTGGCGGTTGCTTACTGGTGCCATTTGGATCAGCTTGAACGGCATTTCTTCAGGCACTGCTTCGCTGGACTGCTGCGAGGGACCCCTTATGATGGATGAGGATGAGGGCATGGTGAGAATGATCGTGGGAGTCGTGCCAGCAGATGAGGAATTCCACGGGAGATGGATGGGACACAGGTGGAAACAACAGGGAGTGTAGGAGTGAAAGTGCATGGTGGAAGGTGTTAAGGTAGAGGAGACACATGGCAGGGGATGAGGAGACTCAGAAGGTGAGTGGATGACAAGATGGGGGGAAGGGACCACCTGGGTGGAACGAGGAGAGGCTAAAGGGAAAGGACCCTGCCACATGGCCAGGTGGGGAATAGGTTGCAAGGAGGGAAGTGGCGCAAAAGGGGGCACGATGTGGAAGGGGCTCGCAGGGTTAAACGAAGAAAGGCGGTGGGAGTCTAGATCGCCTGCGAGCCATTGATCTAGGCTCACTAGTCACAGTCGTTGGAAAGATGCACCCCGGATTCCAGACACCCCCCCTCTGCTTAAAGGTATAAAGGCAGGGGAGGTCCGGAATCACCTCTCACGTCATTGATCCAGGTGCTATGATCATGGCCATTGGATAGTTGCACCCCGGATTCTGGACCCCCCCCCCCCTCCGCTTAAAGGTAGAAAGGCGAGGGGGGTCTAGAATCATATGTACGCCATTGATACGGGCACGTGGATGCCTGTCGTCCAGATCCGCTTGCTGCTTATTGCAGGTGCATTTTGCATCCTAGACTTAGGGTAAGTGGGTTTCTAACCCACTCCTTTGCATTTTACCCCCCGATACAAGAAATATCGCTAACATAGGTGGGAAATGGTATGAGATTAACAAAGGATCTCATAAACTGCCAGGTGGGCAGAAGAGGACTTTCAAGTTTCCAGGTGGCCAATGGAAAGAGATCAGTGGAAGGTCTCACGTAATGCCAAGGAGGTAGTGGTGAAAGTTTAGATTGCCAAGTGGGCAATGAGATGGGATCAGACGATCTCATAGACTACCAGGTGGGTAGTAGAAAATTCCCAAATTTCCAGGTGGGCAAGGGGAAAGAGGTGAGACTGCCTGAAAGTATCATGAACTTAGAGGAGAGTTCAGATCAGGAAGGAGTTCTAACAGGAGAGAATCAGAAGAGAATTCTGATCATTGGAAGAATAGAGGTGTTCCTACCAAGTAGACTAGTTGAGGCCAGAGCATGTGTTGCAGATGCAACAATAGCAGGAGGACAACCAGCAGAAACTATCATGGAGGAAGAAATGGAGTAGACACTGATGTTTTCCCAAGAAGCATAATATGAGAATTCAACAAAATGGCTCAAAATTTACAGCCAGGAAGCTGCACAGGAAATCACTGCAATACTGGAAGCTGCAGAAGAAGAAGAAGAAGAAGAGGAAGTAGATAGCATAGATTTTGCTGACCCGTGTGAAGAATTGGAGGCCCTGGAGAAGAGGGTGATAGTGAAAATATTTCACATCCAACATGCTAAGTTGAAAGAAGGTAGTGGAGCATACCAGCCACAGGAGAAGCTGGAAGAAGTTGGAAGTATGCCAGCAGGAGAAATGGCAGCAGAAGAAATGCCACAAGAAGAATTTGAGCAGCAGTTCAGTGAGGAGAATGCAGAGCTAGAGTCTGTAGCAGAGTGGCCACTCAATGCCACAAAGAGAGATAAATATAGTAGGGGAGATCGATCAGATATTCCCACTGAGAAGACATAAGTGAAGCAGAAAAGACTGTATACAAAGAGCTAGCCAGTTGAGCAGCTGGAAGAGGTAATTGAAGAAATCATAAGGTTTATGTCAATTTTAGCAGCAGAGACTGCCAGCAATGAGAAGCTAAGTAGAAGGGAGCCTACAAGAGTAGAAAAGCAACAACAACAACAGCAACAAAGCAGAGGAGCAGATGGACAACTCCATGGGAAAGTTTTGGATCCAGTTGGATTTCAACACGGGAGAAGAGGATGTCATGATCAGGAGACCATGATTTTTCTAGATGAGGAGTATGATGCAGAAGAATCACTCCATGTCAGTAGTGTGCCAGTGAGCCAACACATCCAACATGCATTTAATGGAGAAAGGGAGAGGCACAACCCTCTCAATTTTGAAATTCAAAATTTCAATAAATTTTGTAAGGTTGTAAGAGCCAACCACGCATCTGTTCAGGAAGTGGTTGAGGTTTCCTTAAATGGTAGCCTGCAGCAAGCCCAGGACATAGTCAGGACAAGGCATCCATTTATGTAATGTAGCCATAGGAGCCACTCCATGATAACGATAGCTCAGATGCAGTGGTTGAGGATAATCTCATGGGAGCCCTCATTTTGTAATGAAGAAATAAGAATAGAGATTTAGGAGGAGAGACTATAGCAGAGAGGTCTCGAGAGAGAGAGATGAGACTTGTTACAGTCCAACCTTTGTAAACACCTTGTATAGGTATTTTTGGATTAATAGAAAAGTATTTTTTCCTGCATATTTTTGTTCATGTGTTTATGTTTCAGGAATGAATGTTGTAGACATAGGTGATAGATAGATTTTACTATTTGTTTGTGAGTTTGTCAATTTATATCTGGGTTCTTTAGGCTATGCAAGGGGTGCACAATAGAACATAGGAGGTTCTATAGCTAGCACAAGGAGTGTGTATCCGAATCTCTTATTTGAGATCAGAGGAGAACGTTCCAAGAAGGCAACCAGGAGAGTTCACAACTTAGGAGAAGACTTAGAGTTATTGAACACTCTAGAGTTGAAGACTGTGCAGCGAAAGCATGGGGAGGAGACAGAAATATTGAAGCTTCTATAAAAATATGCCAGGAGGGCATTAAGCGTGTGCAAGTGTGCACTAAAGGAACTCTTGTTTTGAGTTCAGAGAGAAGAGAAGTGTCACAAGAGAAGACACTCATAGGGTTGTTGAATACTCTGTAGGCTCTGCAAGGTGTGCATCAAGCAGAAGAACACTGGGTGGGAATAAGGGGTTTTCTTTTCTAAAAAACTTCTTGAATCTGAGTTATTCGAGATCCTAGAATGCAAATTGTGTAAAGGAGTAAATCTTCGAGAGGATGAAGCTCAGAAGGGATATCATTTCTATAACACAAATGAAACCAAAAGGAACCAAGATCACAAGAGGAAGAGTCGAAGGTCGAGACCTTCGAGACTTAGAAAATCCTCTAAGTCAAAAAGCCAAGAAGCTCGAGAGGAAGAGCACAACTACCATTGGATCGATGCTAGGAAGAAATATCTGGACTGTTGAATCTACATCCAGGCAGTAGGAGGATAGCTCGCAAGGAGTATAGATATGAATCGTCAGATCTAGCGCCAATACCCGACAATCGTTGGATCAGGCAAAGGAACACGGGGTTTAAACCCTTGGATATCCATACATTCAGGAATCGAAAGTTGGAGGAGCAGAGGAGGCTGCACCCCATATTTGGAATCATCGATATCATGAAATCGCCCTAGCCATCGGATCCAGGAGAAGGTGCGAGGGGTTTAATCCCTGGGAAGTTGCATAGAAGGGTAGAATGGACGGCAGAAACTTCAAGGGAGAAGTGTTGAGTTGTCATGAGTTGTCGGATCCAGAAAAGGTGCGCGAGGTTTAAACCTCATAAGAACATAAGGAAGAGGACTCATCAAGTCCCGAAAGAAGCAGTACCATCCATTTTGGAGGACAGGTGGTGGAGGTCTAGATCATTTCACGAATTCTCCGTTTGTGAGTTTGGAGGGTAGACCAAATTCTCGATTTCATGAAGTCCCTAGTTGCGAGGAGTAGGGAAGGAGATCCAGACTGTTGGATCCACGCCACGGGAGAAACGTTGTATCAGAACCTCCGCGTGGTATCGCGTATCAGGGATTTAGGGGTTGAAAGAGTTTCTTCTTGACTATAGAAGTCGTGAAGTGTCGAGCTTCTAGGGCTCATGCGAAGACGTGGCACATCCATTAGGTAGGGACAGCGTGGTTGACAGGTGGCATAACACCAAACACCTAGAGAAAGGTGGAAGCGGGTGATAGGTGATGGACACACATCACCTTGGAAGGAGCCAACCCATTGCTGACCTTTCACGTTTTAGGGTTTCGCAAAGGAGGATCACGAGGGTTCAACACTCCAACTTGCGAAGTCATGAGTTGCGAGTAGTGCTAAAGGAGTCAACCCATCGCTAACTTATCGTGATTTGAGATTTCACAAAGGATGAGCACGAGGGCTCAACACTCCAACTCGCGAAGTCGCGATTTGCGAGTAGTGCTAGCACTTATCCCTAGCTGATGGTTATGTGTGGAAGGTGCTAACAAGGAGGAGACATACCTGTATCACATCTTGGGTATCAGTGTTTGGAGAAATAGGAGTCGAGGGTCTTCGACTCACAAACTCGTGAGATCACGAGTCACGAAGGGCGCTTGCGCTAGGTCAAGGTTGTGGTCGCATGGAGATGTGAGGCTCGTGCCTGGTGTTAAGTTGCACAGGGAGGGTTTTCATGAAGGACCTGTGGATTCATTCAAAGGGTTCCAGCAGGAGCCCAAAGAGCTATTTCATCTCAGAAGAAGATCGATCCAGAGACTAGGAGGTCGCAGAACCCTTCTGAGGTAGGGGGTCTGCACCAAGAGCTTATGTTCCTTGATAATTGCAGCACCATGTTGTTGTAGAATGGTGATAAAATACCCATCCAACTAAGCACTATCTACAATAAGTTGTCACACTAGTTTCTCTGTTACTTCAGTTATAATTGATGATGGAATGAATAACACTAGAATGGATGTGAAAAAATGTCATACATTTCTCACATGCCACGACCATAATCAATTCAAAAAATATTTTCACACGGTCATGGGGCATCACCATCTTGTTCAAGGATGATCGAGAGTTAAATCTAATCAATAAGAGAAAGATTTCTAGGATGATATTTTTTAGTCTCGTGGGTCTCCTTATCCGAGATTCTCTAGTACTAATCACTCCACCTTCCCAGATCTCATTCTTTTCTTTATCATAGTTGAATGTCCAATTACCAAAAAATTCCACACACAAAAAATTATTATATAAAACATTTTTCAGTGCATCTAAATACTCCAAGAGCTTCCTGATCCTGACCTCATTTCACAGATCCTTGCACAACTCTTGTAGTATGTAATCACTAGATAAGTTGTAGAGTATTTTGGTGTGGCTCTGGATGGGAGTTTTGGAAAGTAATTGGCTCTATGGGGGTGCATCCACAGATGGACCGAAAAACATTTCAAATATGTTTTACCTGGCATGCCATAGAGAATTCATGATGGGTGAGTGGTACATTCTTATCCATGGGATGAGAGGCTTGCAAAGGGATGACCCCATGTCTATCGGTGGGGACTACTTGAATGGATACGTAAATGTAAAAATTATAGAGATATTGTTACATTGGGAAGGAATGATTTGTATCTTGGGGGTTGAGATCTAGATGTCTTGAATGCCGAGAGAGGAGGAACTTAGACGTGTGAATATTGCATGAAAAGAATAATGAAAAAAAAAATGTAAATGAAGTACTTGGGAGGTGAGTCTCAAAGAGGAACCTGACCTCCAAAACTAATTACTAGTAAATCACGCATATCTAATTAATCTCAAAATGAATAATAGAAAATATGAGATAAGACAAAATGAGTAACTTGATATTATGAGAACGCTTTCTAGGACTTTATATAGCATAACAAAATGGTCCATTGGACAAAGTAAAAAATATATCATTAAAGGAGTCTCTATTATTAGTATAATATATCTAACTACCCGGCGAAATAAGTAGTGGAAAATAAAAACCGATACAATAATGGAAAGAGCTCATTAAATTAGACTATATTATTATAATAATAGATCTAACTACCCAGATAACTAATTATTGGAAAATAAAACCCAATAAAATAATGGAGAGGTGGGACTCTCTTTGACCCATATGGACAACTGGTTACCCCAATTAATCAATGAGGAGGTGGGCATCTATTTTATCCACATTGGAAATCTATTAGATTTATAGATTTATGAATTTTACATCTGGATTTAAACCGTATACCCTCTTAAAATTTGGATCATTCCTCCCCCCTTTGAAAATTATGGTCCCTATCATTTCACCCATGCTAAAAAGAGAAACCCCATTATCGTACCATTATGATTACAATGTGAAAATACCCAATGAAGAGAATGGTTTTGTGTCATTGAACGATAATCGTGGGTTTTTGGTTGACCCATAACCTAGTTGAAAATGGCATTGTACATGGGTAGATAAATAAATAAATTTTAATAAAATCCCAAAATTTAAAAAACTAATATGGAAAAATCGTGACTTTGGGGATTGTGAACATCCTTCTCCAAATATATTCACAACTTCTGCTACATGTTATGAAATTCAATTCAATCAAATACCTATTTGACATACTAAAGAATATTTCCATTGATATATGGAACTTGTTCTTAAGTGGCTCATGGAGTGAGAAAAACCAGGCTGAATTTGAAGGGCATGTGGCCATGCTGGTTACAAACATGTGCTGCTTCAAACAAAGATATCTCATAAACTAGACAATGAAATGAAATTCCATGAAATACCCATTTGATATATTGAAGTGATATTTTCATCCATTTGTGGTCCTTCTTTAGTTTCTTGAGCAGAGATAAAATACCTTTGAAGATGGTGGTACATGTTTCCTCCTTGGATCAAATACATGTGATTCGTTCGACGATATCTCTCAAACCAGGAAGCCAAATGAGATTCCATAAAATATCCATTTGATATATTGAAGAGATCATTCAATCCATATATGTAACTTCAACTGTAGTTTCTTGTTCAAGGAGAAAAATATCGTTGAATATGGTGGTATGCACAAACTTCTTGGATCAAATACATGTTGAGATTAAATCAATGATATCTCTCACACCATGAAGCCAAATGAGATTCCGTGAAATACACATTTGATATTTTGAAGATATATTTCCAATGAGATATGGTAGAACCTCTGAAATAATTTGTAGAGGTAATAACACCTCTTTGAAGTTGGTTGATTGTAGAGGAATGCAAAGGATGCCAAGGGTTTGTAGAGCAACATGGGATGTTGTAGATATTATGGAGCCTCTGGGGTCGCATGGACACCCTTCAAATTTGTTGAAAATGTTGCATACCAGTGGATGTAGTGGATCCATGTATAGATGTAGTGAATACATGTA
>JASDQU010192350.1:5098-16364 GCA_032191745.1 Picea mariana | reverse complement strand
TTGTGCGATGGGTGGTCGACTGTCCTTATATAGCTTCAGTCGGCTCTTGTTGATCATTCCTCTGAGGTCTACACCTGCTAAATCTCTTAACTGTACAGCTCCGTCGTCTGTTACAGATTTGACCTCGTATGGTCCTAACTAATGCATTCTCATATTTCCTGGGTGTTGAAACGATTTGCTGTCATAGAGCAACACTAGATCTCCTTCCTTGAAAGTCTTCTTATTAATGTGTCGATCGTGCCATGCTTTGTCTCTGGCCTTCTACACTTGTTGATGGAATCCTGCCAGGATTCAGTCTTCCTCCATTGCTAATAACTGGTTTAGTCTTTCATGTATTGCATTGCGTTCTGTCATTTGTGTGATAGCTGCTACGCGTAAGCTGGGTACTAAAAATTCTAATGGCACTACCGCTTCTTGGCCGTAGACGAGTTTGAATGGTGTGTGCCCTGTCAACTTTTTTCATGTCGTCCTATACGCCCATAATATTGCTGGTACTTTGAGGTCCCAACCATCTTTGTTGACATTACAGATCTTTGTTAGTGCATTCTCTAGAATTTTGTTAAAGGCTTCTACTGTGCCATTCACCTGTGGATGATACGGTGTGATTTTCTGGTGGTGAAATTCAAATTCTTCGAGCATCGCATGGTTGGTGTTATTTATGAAATGTGTGCCTTGGTCGCTCATCAAAACTCTTGGGCACCCAAACCTAGTAATTACTTGTTCAAATAAGAAGTGTGCAGTTGTCTTTGTGCTGCAGTCTTTTACTGGTGTGGCTTCCGCCCACCTTGTTAGGTATTTCATCACGGTGATGATGTATCTTGCCCCTATTCTTTTGGCTGGTGGGTTAATTGGTGCAGCAAAGTCTATTTTCCATTTATAAAATGCATGTAATGTCACTTGCGGTCGTACGGCATATTGTCCCTTCTGTTCGGTTTGCCTACCCTTCGATAGACATCACATCCCTGACAATACTCTTTCGAGTCTCTGTGAATCGTTGGCCACCATAATCCTGTGCAGAGTACCTTTTGTGCGGTAGATTTTCCTGCATAGTGTCCTCCTGCCAATCCCTTGTGGGCTTCTGCTAAAATTCTTCGTCATTCGTGATCTAACACGTACCTTCGTGAAATGCTATCTACGCCCATTTTATATAGATGTCCTGTGATCAATTGATAGTCGATTGCGTGAACTACCAGGTTCTTCTTCTACACGGTGGTATATTATTGCGGTGTGGTACCTATGCTCAAGTACTGGATGATCTCTATGAAGTAGTCATCAGCAATCTGTACTGAGAATAACTAGGCATCCAGAAAGTTGTCTTCTAAGTTCGTGGGTTCTTCCCCATTTGTGACCCGTGATAGGTGGTCAGGTCCTGCATTCAGTTTTCCTGGTTTAACTATTACTTCGAAGTTGAATTCTTGAAATAGCAGTAACCATCGACGGATTCTCCCCCCCAACACTAGCTTTTTGACTAGGTATTTTAAGGCTGAGTGATTTGTAAACATCTTAAAATGTTTTCCCAATAGGTAGTGTCTGAACTTCTGCAGTGCATAAACCATAGCTAGGCCTTCTCTTTCCATCGTGTTATAATTTTATTCTGAGTCTGATATTTTTCTGCTTGTGAACACTATCGGGTGATCCAAGTCTCCTACTCCTGGCTACACTAAGATACTTCCAAGTGTTATTGTTGATGCATCTACATGCACATGGAATGTCTTTCCCCAATCTGGAAATACTAATATCGGTGCAGTGACCATCTTTTCCTTCAGGGTATCCAGACCGTGTTGACACTCATCGCTCCATTGGTACTTTGTATCCTTTCTTAGAAGTTTCTCCATTGGTGTTGTGATCTGTGCATATCCTTTGGTGAACTTCCTATAGTATCATGTATGTCCTAACGTCGCTCGTAGCTGACAGACTGTTTTTTGTGCTTGTATATTAACAATGATTGTGATCTTTGTCGGATCGACCAATAGCCCTTGTTTGCATACTATATGGCCCAATAGTATCCCAAACAGTGTTCCAAATATACATTTATTTATGTTTAGTGATATCTGACACTATCTGCATCATTCTAGCATCAAGCATAAAACTTTCACATGGTTTTTTAACAAACTATAGATTGTCCAGTCATCCAGGTATACTTTGAGAAATTGATGAATGAATTCTTTAAATGTTGCGATAACCACTTTGGAGAATATTGCTGGTGCATTCTTCAGTCCAAATGGCATGACTGTATATTGGTAAGATCCCTATTTCGTCATGAACGTGGTCTTGTATCTATCCTCCTGTGCTATCTTGATCTGATGGTAGCCTGAGAATCCATCAGTGAATGAGTAAGCTTTGTGTCCCCCCACATTCTCTGACACTTCATCCGTGAACGGTGTAGGGAATGGGTCATGTAGGCATCCATCATTCAACTTCCTCAAGTCAACGTATATCCTAATCCCTCTTCCTTGTTTCTTGTCCTGTACGACCATCGGGCTTATCCATTTCGATTCCTCAACTGGTTCGATTATGCCGTCTTCGAGCATCCGGTCGATCTCCTCTTTAAATTTCTATTTATATATGGGGTTTAGTCTATATGGTCACTGTCTAATCGGTCTCGCTTCAAGTCTGAGAGGTATCTTCATCTCTCCCAGTTCTCCTGTTATGCCCTTCATCTCTGTAAATGTTGTAGGAAACAAGTCGCTATACTCACGTAACAACTCTGTGATGCTTTCTACTATTGGCTCATCCCAGTAGTCTCCAATGCTGGCCATTTTGGGATGTTCAGTTGTCCCAATGTTAACTTTCTTTACCTTGATTGGTACGGAAATAACTTCATATTCTATGGGTGGTCCCTTCACATCTCTTTCGCCTTCTACTTCTTCAATCTGAATGTCACGCGGGTCATCTTCGTCTGGTGCTTCCTCCTGTACATGGTAACATGATAGTAGTTCCTTGATTGTCTGCTTATTTCATTGCTGCTCTTCGGTAATAAGTTCTATTTCTGGTTCAACAATGAATATGACTCCTATGATCCGTTTCAGGGATGCATCTATGTTTGGGTTCTCATGCTCGAATGAGAAAGTGACGGTAAAGTTCTGTTGTAATGTCATCCATGTTGTAGTTCCTTTGCACAGTTCCTGATCTATATACCAGTTCGTTGGTATGCCCTCTAATGTGTGAATGAAGTGGTGAGGCCATTCCTCTGGTGGTGTCATTTTCCACAGTGTTTCACACTCCTCCAAGTGTTTAGCTAGTGTCCCTAGTCCTTCATATCTCCATTGTTTGTTGTTTTTTTGTTCTGCGTCGAACCTGATGCGCAGTAACCGCTTACATTGGTACCAATTTGTGATAGTCTCCTTGTGTGCGCCCCACCATCTTGCGGGTGTGGCCTTGAGTGCTAAGTCCAATGCTAGTAGCCTCTGGGTCTCTAATACTTCGTCTTCATATTGTGTCAAGAATGTTTCCAAATCATTTAGTCCGTGGAAACTGGGTGGTTCTTTGATTTCTATACCTATCCACCATATTGCACGGTCTATTCTTGCAAATCTTCTCGTGGATACTTTGTGTAGTCTCTGCTGCCAGTTTTCTAGCCTGGTGTATGAATCTATTGCTCATCAAGTAATGTTGTGCCAACTGAGTACCCCATCTGCAGTTGGGTTTATGTAATCCTCCTCACGCACAGTTGTTCTGTACAACTGGTCGATCTCCTCTAAGTCCAGGCAAGTGGGTTCTATGAACCTCTCCCCTTCGAACTACTTTCTTCGTTCGATGTTCTTCTTTACCCATTGGTTCTATGCGGGTTCTTGTCAGACTGCGTCATTTCCTGTCTTCATTCCTCCATGAGTGACTATATTGATATTATTTCCATCCTCCCTTGCTTCGGTTGAAATCCATTGAACATTCTGATTGTTATGGTTCCTCTTTTCCTGGATCTTTACTAATAGTGTCGGACATTCCTCTATCTCATGCTCCGATGCGCGACAATACATACAAGTTGCTGGCGACAGTAGGCATTCTTGTGTGTAATGTCTCGGTTGCTGATAGTTGTGACATGTGACTGGTCCTCTTCCACGTCTGAAACTTCCTCTAGCTCATCCTCCTCCTTGATAGCCTGCTCGGTCCCCTCTCAGCACGTTGTACTGTGGTGCTTGATTATATTGCGCGTTATTATAGAGGGGTTGTGTCGGGTTGTAATGCAGTTGTGTGTTATTGTATGGTTGTTGTGCAGTATTGTACTATTGTTGTATGGAGTTGGGGCTTGATTGAACTGTGGCACTGATTTCCCAGTCACCATTTCGGCCTGTACCCTGTATGCGTCTGATGTTCTTTCTCGCATCAGCTCCATAGTTCTGCAATATTTGTCGTCGTGGCCCACTGACTTACAAAAGGTGCAATAAGAATTCTTTGGAACTGTCTGGTACTTCTACATCATCGTGCAGTGATAAGGGTCGTGACCCGGTTTCTTGCATATTTCACACCATAATCCTCCATGTGGTAGTGGGTTTGGCATGCATGTTTCCATATATTTCACAAATGTTGGACATTCGTTCTTGTGGTGTCCTTCCATCCTGCATGTGGTGCACCAAACAACTTCTCGTTTGTCCTTTTTCTTATTCTGGTTCAACTGAAATGTTAGGTTCTTCAAATCCTCCTTCAATTATTCAATAGTTGGGTCCGTCTGTTGGTACTAGTTCTTTTCCAACTGCAAGGTTACCTATAGAGCCTCGACCTGCATCTGAAACTTCTACTGTCATAAGGGATATTTTAGGTGTGGGAGTAGTGAGTTGAAAAATAGGTGTTGGTGCTGCATCTCGGTCATAAGGTATTTTAACTTCCCCTTCAATTGCTTGAATCTCTGGTCAATCTCCCATACAGACTCTCTTGGTTTCTGTCTTATCTCGATCATCTCGTTCATGTACTGATCCTCTGAGTTCGGCTTCTAGAACTCATTAATCACTAGCTTCTTAATGTCTGCCAGTGTCCTCGTCGTCCCAGGGGCACTGTTCGTGTCTAGGCTCATGTACCAGTCTAGTGTGTGGTCTCTTAGCGTGATCGCTAGCTGCGCAAGTTTGGTATATTCATCAATGATCTGTATTGCCTCCCAGATCTTTGCACAAATGAACAAATTATTCTCAGGGTCTTCTGCTACTTCTCCTCGAAATTCTGGTAATATGATAGTGGGATCATGTCTTGCCATTCTAAATATTGAACTGCTACCTCCATCACGCAATGTAGATACTTGACTAGTACTTTCGGAACTGGCTCCTCCAGTTGTTTCTCCTACAGTAGATGTACTTCTTGTTGTCGGACTTCCTCTGAAATTTTGTTTTCTAAATGGTGGTTTTATCTTTGGTGTATTGGTCGTACATGGGTTTATGGGTTCCACACTGACATTAATATGGAAAGGATGGCTATCTTCTCCTCCCATTCTTCGGCCTTTTTTTTTCCTATCATAGGTTGCATGTAGTATTTCTTCAATCTTCTCCACAGCCCGGAGATCCTCTACCTCTTCCTCATCGCTTGCCAAGCCCTCCCTCGCGGCTACAGCTCTCTTCTTGGTATTCACCTTATATTGGTAGGGTACTCCACTATGCGTCGTTCCTGATGACGCCAAGATCCACTTAAGCTGGTTGTCATCCATCAAGATTGGGTCCAAGAATTCCTCCTCCTTCTTGCCTTTATCCTCACCTTCGTCCATCTATCCGCTCTCTGTCAGTGCTTCCCCCCTTCCCCCATGCACGCAGGGAATTCTAGCTGTCTGATTCCATTGTCATTACCCTTTTGTTATATAGCAGTATTTTAATAGAAGTATACAGTGATCAAATGTACCTTCCACGGGATCCGTGTAGAAATTCCTGCTATGCTGCGTTGTCTGACTTCGTTGTGTAGACTGCAAACTCTGTGATAAAGCCCGCCACAATATTGTCAAGCCAAAAGTCGACTGCACGGGTGAATTTGTTGTTCACCTGTTGTAACTGCTCAACTTGTACTGGGGTCCAATCTAGTTGTCGGATCCGGTTCGTCATGTGGTTATCTTTCAACCTTAGTATCCACTCCTGCAGTAGGTGGGGAAAATCACAGAAAAAAGACTTCGTGTAAATTCGTAAACACGTATTTATCCAGATATTTGCGAGCTGTGATGTTAGGGTTTCTCTTATCTTTCTGGGCAAATTCTAGCTCTTTAGTTCTCAGCCAGCCTTCAATTTCTGCTTTTGTGGGGTTCCATGGTCTCAACATTCCCTTCTAGTGGCTCAGTGGTCTTCTGGTTTCACTCATTCTTTTCTCATGCATTCTATCTCATCTACTCAGTCCTCTCTTGTTCCTCTTAACACGGCAATAGAACCATTTGTTGGCTTGCATGAACTACTCTTCCCTACTACATACATTGTTGATCTAGGGTTCATATCTTTAAAGGTACCAACAAAGCCTAAAACTATCGGCCCTTCTAGTAAACCAGAAGGCAACGCAGTACACAGAATGCACTGCATAGTCTCACCTGAGATAGCTTTAAATGGGTGGCTGCAAGACTTAGGTGTTTACAGCCTAGGATTGAGCGAGAGATATGGAATCTGTATTCTGAACCATTTATTATAACTTGTGTTACGAACTAATGTGATTCTCTTTTATATTTTAACCTTCATGGCCTCTTTTCTTGAGATCCCAACAGCAATTAACCAAGCAATATAATAACTCATTCATTCATTACACACAACATTTAACTACTTAAAAGTATGACAAAGATATGCATGCATTCATCACATTACACAGGTATTACTGTGGTTCACCCCCTCCCGGGCTATGTCCACAAAGATTTGGCTCTTGACTCTCTTATTATGGTAGTTCTGCAACCTTGCGTTGTGTGCTTACAACTCTCCTCATATGGGTAAGATCTATGTGAGGCAAACTAGATTGCACCATGCTCCTCGGCCTACGATCTAATCCTCAAGATCTACCTTCTCTCCTCCTCTCTAGTTCAATCTCTTTACAAAAGTAGTTTATCTAACAAAAACCATTACATACCATCTCCACCTCTACAAAGGTAGTGAATCCTAAACGAACCTTTTTTACGATACCTGCGTATATATATATATATATATATATATATATATATATATATATCGCGCTCTTTAGCCATTTACACAAAACCTTACAAAAACCCTAACCTTATTGTCATTAGGTCTTCCTTCTCTGCATGCATTCTTTGCTTCCTTCCAGTTGTCACCTCCTTCTTTCATGTGTGCATTCTGTGCTTCTTGCCAGTTGTCGCTTTCCTCTTGCACGCTTTCTTTCCCATGATTGCTCTTCCAGCTGTCATTCTTCTTCGTGCACGCTTTCTTTCCCACTTCGGCCTACTACCAACAGAGCTTCTCAATGATTGTTAAAGGCTCTAATTGAGCCCCCAAAATGAATCTCCTCGATGATACCTTTCCAATGAGCTATCGTGCTCCCTAGGGTTAGGGTTTTCGATTTCCGAAAATAATCTGGATCATAACTCTTCCACAGTCCTCAACATATTGGTACCAACATCCCTTCACAACCTTTCACAAGTCCTTTCACATGTACGTGCCTTGATTTTCTACAGTCTATGGATATCCCTACTTTCCTCCACTACAGCCTGTGTACATCCACACCATGATGATCTGCAGCTCTCAAATACCTCAGAAACTAGGGTTACTAAAGCTTGTTGCAACCCTGATACTTTCACCTTCGACCTTTCTTCATAACCTCAGAAAAATGGCATCACAAACTTGCCAAAATATTACAGTACTAAACCATAACAAACACTAGATAGATATTCAATTGTAGGTGTGTGTGTACTTATGAGAGACTCCTTGAGGTGTTTATATACTAATGCTAGGTAACCTTTTTCCTTATTTTAGGGGTTTCCTATTACAACCACTTTACCCTTTGACTAAGACTTGTAACCAACTAGGGGCTTCTTGACCACTCTTCAGAGCTTCCAACTTTACAAGGCCATATCTCCCTAACCGTGAGGAACCACGTGGCATTCCACATCTCACCGGAAATGACATGACATGTACTATTTTTCTATGATAGTATTCCCATAAATTACACTGTCCATCATGTCCATATTCCTCATTCAACTTCAGGTACCAAGACCACATCGTCGGGGCTACATGTAGACTACATCAAATTTATCCAACTAACTCATCATTAATCTCCATCATACAAATGTCAATCAACTATCCAACATATATGGACCTCTCCAAGGGTTGACATCAATCTCTAAGATCACTCTCCAAGAGTTGACATCAATGACAACCAACTGTCCAAACCAATTGTCCAACAATCTCCCCCTTTGGAATTGATGTCAACACCAACATTGATGGAAACAATTAGATATGGCAATAAGCATGCTCATGATCCCCCTATGATCATCACTCCTCATCAATGTTTCTATCTCTCCCCCTTTAACATCAATGACAAAGGATATGTCCCCTTGGGGTTGCTCCCCGTGTCTTCATGTATTTTTCTTTCTCTTCCTCCTTGACCAAAGGTTAACTCCCCATGTCAATATGTCTCCTCCTAACATTATACCTACTCTAACCAATCATAGGAAAAATAATAGCTCCCTCTGTGGGTATGTCTCCCCATGTCTACATGCTACTGATCTTTGTTTCTGGATCTCTCTCTCCAATGATCTGCAAGATGTAGAAATACTTGTGAAATGTTTCCTTTATTCTCTTCCAGTGATACATATTTTCCATTGGTGCCTCCTCATGTAATTCACTAATATATATAAAAATCATTTAAAATTTGATTTCTTCAATCACTTGTCATGTTCACTTGACCATGCTATCAAATTATTTTGTTATTATGATATAGCTTCTGCTGACAATTTCTCTTTTCTTGTTATGTTGTGCCTTTTACTACTTACCTTTCTCTGACCAATTGATCCCAACTAATGCAATTGTAAATACATTGTTATGCATCTTCTCTGACCCATTCTTTTTGTACTTGCTAAACATCCCATGAATCCATCTCTGTCCATATGTCACAAATTGTCCATAAATCTGCTACTCAACTGTCCACAATGTTGACCCATCTGTTATTTTATCATTCTGAAGACTTCTCTTGAATGTACTACAATTGATCATCACATGTTCCTATTTATCATACTAAATCAAATATTTTCACTGATTTGATCTATCTGCTCATCAAATTATGCATGTCTGGAACCACATGTACTGAAGATATCCTTGCCTGAATACATACATGAAATACAATCATAAACTTATTCCTTTGTAACTATGTATTGATATATGTGTGGGAACACTACTTCTCAACTGATCAATATGTCATTGTGTACTTTTGTTATCTGACTGATATGAATCTATCTCTGCAAACACTTCATATTGCTCTAATGATGGTTATCTAATCTGTAGTATCTACTGCATGGACTCCCCTTGCTCAACATACATATTTATTGGGAGTCTCCAAATTGGATGGCTTAGAAAAATACCCGCTCTGATGCGGAGTAATATTCCTCTTCGTCTGTAGACTCATCATCTCTATTAAATCTGACTTCTTTCTTTCTGCCTGTGGATTGATCTTGCACTACAATTCCTGAAAGTACAATCTCTTCAACGTGTTCTTTATTTACCTACTCTTCTTTTCTTTCTCGTGCTACTGAAAATCCTGTGATCTTTGGGACCTAGTCTTTATTCACATGTTCTTGTTTTTTATTTCTTCTCCAAACCTTCCTTATCTAACATCTTTCTTTTTCCCTGTAGATTTGTCTTAATCTCATACTATTTCCAATCCTAAGAGTATGACTTTTGGGTGTCCTTCATTCATTTGATCTTCCTTTGTCTATTCTTGTTTTATTTTCCAAACCTTCTTATATCATAGATCATTGTTCTTTCTCAAAGAAGTATCCATAATGCTTCTAAAGTCATGAGCTATGTGTTTATAATTGTGGCATTTGTAACATGCAATGTTATGTGGGGCCACATAAGCATTTATTGCTTGAACATTTCTTCCATGAGCACGACAATCTACAACCTTATGTCCAAATTTAGTACAACAAAAACAATGACCTTAAAGGAAATTTACATACCTAGGAGTGAATGATCTTCTTTTTTGTGTAGTCCTTCTGAATTCCTTCCTTGGTTGATGATGATCTTCTCTTTTATTGATTCCTTCATTATGGTTTAAGTTTCTTTGTTGCATGAATGTGGTAGGTCTTGTTGAATATGTATCTCTAGTATACTCATTCTTCTTTGATTCTTGTTGACCATGATTCCTTCCTTTAAGTACTTTTGCATAACTCTTACTCTTTTCTTCATTCTTCTTTTATGGCACCCTGGAATTCTTCTCTTCATTCTCTACTGTTGATGTGGATGTTTCTATCTCTTTAACGTTCTTGCCGAGCTTGACGATTTTACTTCTCAATGTGACAACTTATTCTTCAAGTTCTAAACCTCTTCTTCTTTCATCATCTAAATCTTCATGACTTCTTATGTTCTCTTTACTTCTTCAAGTTGTATCTTTAAGGAGATGATTTATTTTTCAAGTATTTTCTCTTTTTGACCAAATTTTGCTTCAAGCTAATTTAATTCATCGATTCTTTCCTTAAGATGACTTGTCAGTATATTCTCTCTCTTTTCTACTTCTTCCTTTTATTTTGTTATTTCGGCTTCCAAACACTGCTTCTTATCCTCGAGAGTTTCTTCAATCCTTCTGGCTTCTTGTAGCTGACCTTTTATCATCATCGTCGTCTACTCGAATTCTTTGGAGCTATGTGATTTTTCCATATTCTTTAGTTCTTCTTGGAGTGACTTGTGTTCTTTTCTTTTAGTCCTTAAATATTCAATTGTACTGATCAATTGTTCTTTGTAATCAACTTCTGCCTCTTCGTACTCTTCCTCTTCTGAATATGTCTGACATGATGAGCATATTTCTTCATGTTTTGTACATGTATCTTCTTTAGAAATATATGACTCTGTGATGGGACAAGAATATATATTATGCAACTTATCCCAAAGTTCCTTATCTGATGAATTGTTTCCCATGTTGTCCTTTACTGAATCAAGTAATCCGTCCATGATGAAATCCATTGCCATTTTGTTGTTCTTATTAAATTCCTTCTTGGTTGTAGTCTTTGGTTTCTTTGTAGCATTGTATCCTATAACAACTGAGTTCCAAACATCATATCCTTGTGCCTGTAAAAATGCCTTCATCCTACAACTTCACAATTCATACTTCAGACCCTTTTGACCATTGAACATTGGTACTCCATTCATAATGTACTCCA
>JASDQU010192348.1:3252-16683 GCA_032191745.1 Picea mariana | reverse complement strand
GGTTTTAGAAATGGGATCCATGATCAATTATGATATCTTGTGGGACACTGAATTGAGTGATGATGTGGTTGAACACAAAAAGTGTTACAGTGTGGCCATCATCAAGAAATGTAGGCATAGCCTCAACCCATTTAGTGAAGTGATCGATGGCAACGATGATATAACCATGCCCCCTAGATGAGGTAGGATTACATAGCATAAAATCAATGCCCCATTTGGAAAAGGGGCTGAAAACAACAATAGGATTAAGTGGAGTTGGGTGGGTACGTGTTTTCCTAGGAAATATCTAACAAGGTTGGCATTTTTAATGGCCTCAATGCAATATTTGAATATGGAATGCCAAAAGTAACTAGCAGGTAGAATTGTTTGGGTTGTAGCCATCATAGAAAGATGACCGCCACAAGCTCCAAGGCGACAGTAATTCAAAACGTGTTCAACCTCTTCGTGGGTTAAAAAACGTTAGAGGAAAATATCAATTCCACAACGGTACAAGGTGTCGCCAATGGTGAGGTAGTGTTTTGAGTGGTGTCTGATGCGACATCGTTCATCACATGAAATACTAGGATGAAAATGTTGGGTTTGGAAATAGAGAAGAATATCTCCATACCAAGGATCAGACATACTAATAAGGAACATGGATTCATCAGGGAGAGAAACATTGGGCTCAGTATCCTCATCATTATGGGGAATGTCGAAAATTAATTTCACAAAAACCAATGATTTCTCAGCCTTGGATTTGGCGAACTTGAGATCTAATTCTTGGAAAATAATGATCCATTTGGAATATTTTCCCCCAATTACTTGACGAGTCAATATGTGGTACATGGGGTTCGATTCTGTGATGATCGTGGTAGTGGGTAACAAAACATAATGGAGAAATATTTGGACGGAAATAACTGTTGCCAAAGAAAACTTCTCGACACGTGAATGCTGGAGTTCAGGACCTAATAGACATTTTCTCAGATAATAGATAACACGTTTAGTGTCATCATCATCCTCTTGGACTAACACCATAGCGATAACGGAAGTAGAGGAAGCCAAATAAATTCTATAATATCTTTCATAATCCAATGGATGTAAAAGAGGTGTGTTCATTAAGGCATGCTTAAGACCATTAAATGAGCATTGAGCGGTGGAATCCCATATGAAAGGGACATCTTTTTGCAACAATATCATGAATCCTTTAGTGATTTCGGCGTAATTGCAAATGAAGCGATGAAGAAATTTTTCCTTCCCTTTCAAACTTTGTAGTTGAGTGAGGTTGTTGGGAGGAGGTAAAGTGAGAATGGATTTGAATTTTAAGGGATCCACCCTAATCCCGTCTTTGGAGACCACAAATATGAGGAGTCATCCTGATTCGACAATGAATATGCACTTATGGGGGTTCAAACATATGTTGTAAAACTGACATCGAAGAAATATGGCTCATAGGTTACCAATGTTCTCTCGTCAAAGAGATGAGTGAGTGAGTAAGTCATCAAGGTAGGGTTCAAAAATATGTTTCATATCGTGGAATGAATACGACATGGCCTGTTGAAAATTGGCTCCATCATTTTTAAGGCCAAATGGTAATTTTCGATAAGAGAAATTCCCCCAAGGGTAGATGAAGGCTGTTTTATGTTGGTCAGCCGGCCCAATATCTATCTAGTTATAGCTTGAAAATCCATCCATGAAAGAGAAAATGAATCTTCTAGCACAGTTATCGATAATTTGGTCGATAAAGTGTGTAGGGTAATTGTCCTTTGGACAATCCTTATTAATATCCAGATAATCAACATGAATATGAATATTTTATTGTTTCTTAGTGACTATAATGATGTTGGAAACACATTTGGTCAAGGGGACAGGATAAATGAAACCAGATTTCAAAAGTTTTTCTACTTTTGCCTTGATTTCTACGGTCTTTTTAGGATGGACCAGGAAAAGTTTCTATCTTACAGGTTTAAATCCTAGGTAATTTTTTATTTCATGCACAATGATCGATGGATCGATCCTTGAAATTTATTCATATCTCCAGGAGAAGATGTTGCAAAATGATTTGAACAAGGCAGTATATGTTTCAACTTCTTCAGCTGAATAGTTTGCACCTAGTTGTATGTTTTCCACGATACCTTCTTTAATGGATATGCCTGTTACACATTATTTTGGTCACCTCAGTGATCACCTGACAACATGTGCTCATGTTCCCTAAAAAATATTAAAAGACAATTTCTCCATGGGAAAAGTTATTTGCTTTCCTCTTCCAAAAACCATATGAAGGAAGGTCGTCACACCTTTCTATATGCATGGGGTGTGACAATGCCTGATTGTCACACTCTACACTATACCTGGGTCGTGACATCATCGCATACCTCTTTTGCATAAGGTTTGATGATGCTTAAAAAATGGGAAAATTCAAATTTCATGAATGTTCTAGAAGGGAATCTTCTAGAAGATGAGGTGGCCTCCGATCGATTTGGATCTTACTCACTTATATAATTTGGTGGGATCATCCTAATATCCTCATTCATCTCTCTTTCACACTATATAAATAAGGATCTCTCATAGAAAAGGCTAAGGTTGCATAGGCTAAGATTTGTATGGAGAGTTCTACTTCAGATTATGCTTGAGAGATTTGCTTTAGTTCTTCAAGTCAGATTGTGGATCTTCTTCATTCAAGGAATTTGGAGAAAACATGTGTGTGTTGAAGCAAAGAGCCATTGAAAGGGGACCTTGCAACATCAAGGCATGGGTTGTATTCTCCACTTTCTATTCACTTAATACAGTAATGCATTTCTTCCCTATATAAGCATCTTGTCTTCTATTGTATAATTCCTTGATCATATACATAAACTTCATTATAATGTATATATATTTGTTTTCTCTCTTTGTTGGTTTGTGATTCTTGGACAGGCTTACTATTCTGCAAACCGAAGGAAGGAGCTACAAGGACACCACTAGCGAGGATCAAGCGTCGTTTACAAGGCATTTCACTTATACTACATTAAACTAGTTTATATGATAATGAAGTTTAAGGTGAAGTGTTCATTATGTTCTATTTTTTTCTAGTTTCTATTGGGATATACGGAGATCTTTTTGTGTCCACACTTACCGATTAATTCAATAACAATGTTGACTATAATCATGGAAGAGATGTTACCAAAATTCCCCTCATAGATGGTATCCTTAGTGAGTATTGGGGTTTGGGGAGAGTCAACGATATCAGTAGGAAAGATATATGAAATATATTTCTTTGTGTCATCCAAAATGGGAAGAAAGGGAGAACTATGGTGGTTTTCATCCCATTTTTCCTCCTCGATGTTAAGAATTTCCATAATAGATTCATCGGATGGAAACATCTGTAGGATGTAGTCAAAAGTAGGGGATAGGAAATTTAACTAGGATGGTAAGGAATAAGTCATATATGCCAGTGAATGTTGGTCATCCGGGGAAGGAAAGGCAGAATGGATGGTGTCATATTCAGCCTCGACAGGACTAAGTGGGATGGTGTCACCTAGTGTATCAAATTCTAAGGGACTAGGCACAATCCATGGATCAAATGATTCAAAGGACTGATGTGCCATATTTGAGATCATATTGTTCCTGGAAATGTGGTGTGTAGTGGGAGGAAGAGTACCCATGAGCAAAGAATCTTTCAAGATTCCTAGCCCAACACTTTCATAAGTGATTTTTGAGTCTCCTTGAAAAGGAATGTTGTTGGTCGTTTGAGTGCGGGTGTTAGGGGTGCAATAATATAACTAATTGATGGTCAAAATTTTAACTTGATGGGGGAATTGGACACATCGAAAAACCGATGAAGTGACAATAGTCATAGCATAGAACCAAATTCTTCCTAGAAACAAGTTATAATCGAGGGGGGAATCGACTAATTCAACATTGACAGAAACAATTTTTCCTCCAAATTGAAGGACTAAGGATTGTAATAATCTGTGAGGTTAGAAAACACATCCATAAAAAGAGTGTAACATGGTGGGATATTGATTGAGACCATGTGATTTAAGGCCTTTCCAAAAATACATAGGCATGACACATGTATATTCCCCCTCATCCAAGATCATGCAATGAATATGTTGATTATGAACAATGTCATTGATCTAGAAGTCCAATTGGTGAGAGAGTTGTGATTTAAAATTATTCAGGTTAAACATGATAGTGTTTGATGAATCGAGATATATAGCTCTGATGGCTTCCAAGAGAGTCCTACGTTGGTTAGGGCAATGTTGTAGAAATTTTAGAGTTGACATAGCACAAGGTTCTTGAGACAAATCTTCAACAAGGTTGTTGTTTTGAGCAACACATGAGTTTGGATTGAAAGTTGACTTTGGAATCATGCTCTTGGGAGGGCGTAGAATGGAGTGAAAGTTAGGTTTCTCAATCTAGAGTGACCCAAATGGAGGTGTCACTGTAGTAGTTGGTGGATCCAATGTTGTACTAGTAGTCACTTTTTCCTTACTAGGTTTACATGCAGGTGTGTCTTATATCATAGTGTGAGTGGTCAAATATTTCCCATTAAACATGTAAATGTGTGCACTCCATGAATCTTACTCATTAGGAGGATGATTTAGATTGCCTCCTATCGAAGGTGAAATATCTTGTGCAATGAGTGCCTGTTGTTGTGGAAAAGGATGTGTTAATACAACAAGTTGATAATTTTCTTTAAAAATCTTGGCAAATTCATCCCGACGATGAAAATCGCATGTGTAGTGATCATCACCACAAATGAGACATGGAAATTTCATTTTACGCTATGATTGTTTCTTAGTAGAAGGTGGTTGTGTTTGTGTTTTTTCATTTTTAGTTTGATTATTATTTTTCTTCGGTTTATTTTTAGTTTTCTTCTTTCCACCATGTTAGCATAAGAGTTACCCTCATATTGCAAGAGGATAAGCCCAATACCCATCAGGATTTTTGTTGGATGTTGTTTTTATGAGTGGAGGTCAAATGGAAAAAACTCAATACAAGAATGATTTTAATCACATAAATTGGAAAAGTAATGCACAGGGAAGTGAGGTCCTCATTAACTTAAGTCAGTGATATGAGTTTAAGTGTGAGTAGAAGGAAGACTTAGTGAGAGAGGTGAGCAAGACTGCTATGAGCATTCGACCTTCAAGCATCTTGGTGAAGAAAAACTCAGGCTCAAGGGAACTCTTAAAATCAAATTTCAGACATGGAAATATGTCACAACAACATAATAATCAAACCTACATCACCATGCAACTACAACAACTCAAATGGATCCTCCATGCCTGAGTCTTCCAGTGTAAGGGGAGATAAGATAACAAAGAAGCTCACTAAAATTGGTCACAAAAATACTGTAATCAAACCTACATTACAATAGAACCACAACCCTCGACTGGATCCTCCATGCCCGAGTGTTTCAACACAATTTAAACAAAGAGATGAAAGAAGATGACTTCTATTAATATGAAAGTCTCAAATTTGATAGATAACTAGAGAATAGTTCTGGCATCAAAATTACACAGTAGGGATCTCTCTTCAACCATCTGACCCCTAAAAAAATATTGAACTGATCAATTTATACTCAGATCAGTCCATGACTACCAAGAGTGTGATCTGGCCGTTGCATTCAAAGCCTTTTGTCTGTGCCTTCCTATGTTATATTGTGCGTGTATCCTCTGTTAGACACAAACTTAGCTTAGCATAAGCCTACAGAAAACATTGTCCATCATGGTACCTCGGATGACAGTTCTGTCTCCATGGTCAGACCTCCATGCCTTCATTTATGGAGTGAGTCGAGGTTACAACCACCATTCATTTTCATTAGCTTATTTTTCCTTGGGATTGCAACCATGCTTAATTCCTAGGGGGAGGCTACGTGTTGCTCTCTAATTTGATGATATATAAGCACGTGATTATGGGGCCATCAAAGGAGGTTTGGATTCACACTGCTTTTGAGCCCATAATTCACCAACTTTCAACATGTATCTCTTTTACTATACCATGGTTTCGATTGTGGGACTGCTCAAGAATTTTAACACTCAAGCAAGTTGCATCCCCGCAATGAAGCATGGTCATCGATTTGGTCGCAATCCACGATATGGGAAAGTCCTACTTTTCTTGCCATGCATCGCTCTTGGATGGACCCTACTTCTTGCTGCGAAGATCAACGAGTCACAATTACTTCGGGAGTTCATCCTTCGGGCCTTTTCAATGCATATCTCTTACAATCCTCTGAAGTGTCGAATTCCTGAAATGTGAGATATGGCGCCACGTGTCCTCTTGTTTTGGAAAACCGAGATTTACATTGGTATATTTCTCCTGCTTTCTCGTGGAATTCTCTAAAGTGCCAAATTCCTGAAGTGTGATATCTGGCACCAAATGTCCTCTTGTTTTGGACAACCGATATTTACTTCAGGATTTTGCGCTTTGGGCCTTCGAGAGTCCTTTAATAACTAAAATTCTTCTTTCTTTCTCCTGGAGTACAAGATCCCATGACATATGTCCCTTGTTGAAATATCAATGACCATGAGCGATGTGGGCTCACAACTAGTATATACTTTAATTTTCTTTCTGATCCCTGCAAATGTGAAGATTCTCATTCATAGTGGGATCGATATGCACCGTGATATTTTGATTTATAAAGATCAATGATTGTGAGAGATTGTGGGATCACAACTTCTGGAAACTTTAATTTGTATATTAATACCAGAAATGCCTCCCCATCATCGATTTCTCTTCGATGAGATCTGATGGTCGTAAATTAATCTTGTTGATCTGATGACTGATCTTTCTCTCGCTCAGATCTTACAACTGAAAAATGAATATGTTTTCCTACCAGTATTTCAAACCCAAAAAGGGTTGTGCTTGGACGTTTCCTATGTAAACCATGGACTTGGATGACCTGCTTCCCTTGACAACTATATGTGATAACATTTGGCTCCACAGGGGATGCATGCTCCTTGTGAGCTGCCAAGAATGTGCAGTTCCAGTGCCTTAGCTATTGGGTTGTGGAGTCGAGCTCAAATACATATTGTTGAGGACAACGGGTTGACATGTACACTACTCTACTTACAAAAAGAAAACAAACACATGTTCTCAAGGAGGAGTTTATTTATGTACAATCCTAGACTAACTGATTTTTTACAATGTGCTAGGTGAAATCAAACTTCCACCATAGCCACTGAGACTGTTTGGTAATATAATTCTTCTTTTCACTACAAATGATCCACAAAAGGTAAGGGAAGTATGATAGTATAATGAAAACATTGTTTGGAACACTGACAATACCACCAAATGATGATAAGATGAATAATTTTGCAGGCTCCAATGCTTTTGGAAAACTCAACTCCATATATAACTCCACAGGGTCATAAAATTTGTAATAAGACATGCTAAACTGGTAAGAAATTACCTCCTTTACTTCATTATTACTCACTTATTGTTCTGTGTTCTTAGAGTGTACAGGTAGATAAAGGATTGATGCAAGTTGGCTAATCCCAGGTGATAATTTCTCATTTACAAGTGTTGGAAAGGAGAAAAGCTCCACATTTAGCTTTTCCTTTTCTGCTTCATGCCCCCTCCTAGGATTAGATTCATAATCATCATATATAGGAACCATGCTACAAGGTTGAAAAGAAGCCATGAAAAAAATCTTCTTTTCGTCATCTTTGCCGGGATATTCATAAACAATTGGTTGTTTTTGGTCAACATTTGAAACAACTTATTCATCATAAGCAGGGATACCCAAAACATCTTCTTCAAGGACAGGAATATCCTGTGCAATTCCTTCATAGCAGAAGCAAACAACATCTGCCTTCAAATCTGAAAAGCTAGGAAAAAATAGACAGAAATATTCCCTAGTTCTTTTAACTAGCTTATCATCTATCTCAGCTTCGCAACCAGGAGAAATATCTACTGCAGAATACACTTTCTTTTCATCATCAAAATATTCAAAAGAGAGATGTTGATCTTCATGAACATTTAAAACAATAGATATATCTGATATGATGCCAAACATTTATATGTTATTTCTATCATAATGAATATCATTCAACATCTCCTGATCTTCATGGTAAATGTTTTCTTCTAAAATAAATGATTCATCAAAAATATGGCTTTCATGAATAGAAGAATCTTTATGGAGCAAAGAAAACGCATCACAACATCCCTCAAAAAATCATTCGGTTGAAAAATACTCTTTGCAAAATGAATTAAAATCTGCATGAAATCATGTCAAAGAGATGATACTTGTAACTGGAAGATATCTACACCAATCGCAAGCAATCCCCTCTAATGAATACCTGAAAATATTTTTATGGACATATCCATGCACGATATGAAGCTGATGAATAAAATCATGAAAATCCAGCAAGTGTTTAGCTGGTAACTCTCACTCTTCTCCTCAAAATTTAGGAAGGCTATTTTCCCATTCATCTCTATTAGTAAGTGGATTAGGGAAATCAACTATTTTTGAAAAATCACAAAAGGAATACCTCTGAGATAAAATATTTTTCATTTCAAATCAGTGGAGTCACTATGGTGAAAGATGAGCAGTCAGAATAATGTGTCCATATTTTGTTCACCATCTAAAACTGGATCTCTGCAATGTCGTTCTTCCCAAAGAGATTTTCAATCTAGAACAACAACTAAGAGCATTCTTGAGAAATATTTCCTTTCTTGATAACCTTATATGAGTCAACTTTAGGTTTTTTCCAGAAGTAGATGTGGAGTAGACCTCGTGTGTCTTCCTTTAGGATACACAACTGAAACAGTTGAGTTGCTAGGTACAAGTTGCAATCTTCAAGTTACTTATTTTTTATGCACCTTCAGAATCATAATTTCTTTTTCATTCAATCTCAGGTAAATGTCTTCAATTCATTCCCCAACAATGGCTCCAAGAATGTTAGCACTGAGAGTCACCCTCGTATTGCAAGAGGATAAGCCTAGTACCCATCATAATTTTTGGTGGATGTTGGTTTTATGAGTGGAGGTCAAATGGACAAAACTCAGTACAAGAATGATTTTAATCACAGAAACTGGACAAGCAATGCATAGGCAAGTGAGGTCCTCATTAACTTCAGTCACTGATTTGATTTTAAGTATGATTAGAATGAAGAATTAGTGAGAGAGGTGAACAAGATTTCTATGATCATCTGACCTTCAAGCAACTTAGTGAAGAAAAACTCAGGCTCAAGAGAAGTCTTGAACTCAAGTTCCAGACACTGAAATATGTCACAACAACATAATAATCAAAGCTACATCACCATGAAACTACAACAACTCGACTCGATCCTTCATGCCTGAGTCTTTTAGTGTAAGGGGATTTAAGATAACAAAGAAGATGACTAAAATTGGTCACAACAATACTGTAATCAAACCTACATTATAATAGAATGACAACCCTCGACTGGATCCTCCATTCCTAAGTGTTTCATCACAGTTTAAACATAGAGATGAAAGAAGTTGACTTCTATTAATGCAAAAGTCACAAATTTGATACATAACCAATGAATAATCATGGCATCAAAATTACATGGTAGGGAGCTCTACTCAACCATCTGACCCCTAACAAAATATTGAATTTGTCGATTTATACTCAGATCAGTCCACGACTACTAGGAGTGTGATATGGTCATTGCATTCAAAGCCTTTCATCTACGCCTTCCTCTGTCAGACTGTGCGTGTATCCTCCTATCAGACACAAAATCAACTTAGCATGGGCCTACAGGAAAAATCTTCCATCGTGGTACCTCGGGCTAACAGTTTTGTCTCCATGGACAGATCCTCCACACCTTCTATTTATGGAGTGATTTGAGGTTTCAACCACCATTCCTTTTCATTAACTTATTTTTCCTTGGGATTGTAACAATTCTTAATTCCTAGGGGGCAGTTACATGGTACTCTCAGATTTTATGCTATATAATCACGTGATTGCGATCCATCAAAGGTGGATTGGATTCATACTTATTTTGAGCCTACAACTCACCACCTTCTGCCATGTATCTCTTTTACTATACCACATTTTTTATTGCAGTACCGCTCAATAATTTTAACCCTCGAGCAATTTGTGTCCTCGCAATGAAGCATGATCGTTGATCTGGTCATGATACACGATTTGGGAAAGCCCAGATTTTATTTCCACCCACCGCTCTTGGATGCACCCTAATTCCTACTGTGAAGATTGACGACCCATAATTACTTCTAGAGTTCAGGATTTGGGCCTTTTCAATGCATATCTCTTACAATCCTCCAAAGTTTCAAATTCTCTAAGTGTGATATATGGTGCCATGTTTCCTCTTTTTTTGGACGACTAAGATTTACTTCAGGAGTTTGGGCTTCAGGATCTTTCTCCTACTTGCTCGTGCAATTCTCTAAAGTGCTGAATTCCTGAAGTGTGAGATATGGAACCAAGTGTCCTCATTTTTTGGATGACCGAGATTTACTTCGGGAGTTTAGGCTTCAGGCCTTCAGGAGTCCTTTAATCACTCAAATTATTCTTTCTTTCTCCTAGAGTACGAGATCACCTAACATGTGTCCCCTGCTGAAATATCAATGGCCTCAAGAAATGTGAGCTCACTACTAGAATATACTTTAATTTCCTTTTTGATCCTCGCAAATGAAAAGATCCTTGTTCATAGTGGGATCAATATGAACCGTTGATTTGTTGATCCAGCAAGATCAACGATTGTGAGATATTGCAGGCTCACAACTTGTGGAAGATTTAATTTTTATCATGATCCCCACAATGCCTCCCCATCATCGATTTCTCTCCAATGAGACCTGATGGTCATGACTTAATATTCCTGATCCAACGAGTGATATTTATCTCGCTCAAATATTGCAGTTGAAAAATGAATCTCTTTTCCTGCCAGTATTTCGAACCCAAAAAGGGTTGCGCTTGGACATTTCCTGTGTAGAACATGGACATGGATGACCTTCTTCTCTTGACAACTATATGTGATAGCACCCCATACTATGGTGGAGAAGTAGGTTGAACTACATTCACCTAGGATCTTTGAATCAGGGGAGAATTAGATGAGAGTGAAGTTGATCTGGTAGCGAGGGCAATGACTGAACAATTGGTCATGTTCGTCGACTGTGAACTAGATTGGGTTTTGATGAAACTTATAACTCCTTCTACATGAGCAGTGGAGGATGGTTTTGATGGATCGGTTGATGGACGAGGGGCATTTGGAATCAATTCATACAAAGTACCAGATTGGGAATAAACCAAGTACAAATATTGGATGTGGGAAATGGATTCCTCTTCTGTAACAACACCACCCATGGCTACATCATGAGAGATTGGAGGCAAGAGAGATTTGGTGAACCATTCAACCAAAAATTGGTCAGGAATGGTTTCTTTGATCAACCATCATCATCGTCTCCACCCATGAATATGACCAGAGATATGTACGAAGTTGGTCTAACGAAGAGAGGTCAAAATTTATGTGTTGGTTTCGTAGCAGATAAGTGATTGGAACTGTGTGATAAATCCATGGAAAGTGAATTAAAATCTTTAAAGGTTCTGTGTTGTAATTCAATGTACCATTTAGTCATTGTACCCATAAGTGTATGCTGGAAAATAAATAACTGGATAGAATCATCCATTAGTGAATTTGGTGAACACCATATATGAAAATTCATAACATGGTTATTAGGGTCTTCTCCAGGTTTACTGTCAAATTTCGGAATATCGGAAGGAAATTTAGCAGGAATAACTAGCCAAAATAGAGAATGTAATATGAAATCATTTGTCAATCTCGATAGATATGGTATATCTAGAGTGGATAAGAACGGTAGTTGTTGATTGAAATGTGGATGATACTAGTGTGTCATAGGGACACCAGTAGGGCCATAAACTAATTGAGGTGGATAGTTGTAGCCAACAGGCCCTCCCATATGTTATTGTTGTTGACCAAAAAAAAGTAGGATTTATCTATTGAGGAATGTGCATTAAAGGAGAGGATAAAATCATTTTCCTCTGGGGAGAATAACCAGTGAAACCTGAGGGAGGATAGTTCATTTGAGGTGGCTATCTAGGTTTCCCTTGAGGGGGGTAACTAGGTTGAACCTGAGGAGGGTAACGATTTGGCCCTTGGGGAGGGAAAGGAGATTGACATTGAGGACCCCAAGTGGCATTCAAGAATCTCGGGAAAGTTTTTCCATAATTTAGTCCATAAGGATTGGTATTTGGGATTCCTCCTTGCAGTTTGGGGTTTTATGGCCCTCCTTGATGTGGTTGGTGGAACTGACCTCCTTGGGGTGGTCCCAAAGATTGTGGGTGGTTTATGGTGTATGAAGGTTGAGGTTGTCCCCATTCCATTGATAGGGTAACAACTGGGTTATGACTGATAAGAGGGGGTTTACCCCCAATTAGAATTTTCATGTTGGAGGACGGTTTCCCCTCAGTAGGGATTTGACCGACAATTGGGATCAATTGTGTGGAAGGGTTTTTCATTCTGTGATGGGAAGATGTCACAACATGATTCTATGGAGTATAAGAAGTTGTAGTTTGAAGAGGGATATGAGGTGTAATGGTCAAGGTACTTTGCATCTGACTTGGTAACATGATTCTTCTTTCACTATGAACTTTCCTTGAAGCGGTAGAAATATTAACTTTTGGTTCAATGGGACAGCCAATGGGCTGACCTGATGGTCCTTCCTCTGCACTGGTGGTATTAGAGGCATGCGGAGGGTCAAAAGTTTGTCGGATAAAATTAATTTTTTCATAAAGGTGTTATCCCAATGGAGTTCTCCATATCGAATGAAGTGGATTTTGATGTGGATCTACCATTTCAGCAGAACAGGCATGGGTAGTGTATTATTCATGAAAATTTAGATGTATTGGTTCCATATCTAACTGATTATATGGTCTTGATGGTAACTGAGGGTAATATTCTACTATAACGTTACCTAAGGAATCCAATTGGACAAGTAGTGGATTGAGAGGCACTTGCAAAGTGAGGTTGACAGGAAGGGTGCCTTCCTCAACCGTAACTAAGGCTCTCTCGGGATTTGCTAGCAAATGATTAGCAACACTCCCAACGTATGAATGGTTTTCAGCCTCTTCATGGTAAGTGTCTTCAAGTGAGTTAAGAGGTAAGGTTTCATAGCCTTCTGAAGGAAACCCTTGAATCCTATGTGATCTACAAAGACATTTATCGACCAAAATACCAATTTTTTAATACAACTCAAAGTAAACAAACAACACTCACTAAAAAATATATAATACAAACAAGCAAACAATTCCTTCTCTCAAAGAACATACTAGTTGGTGATGAAATCCAATATCGCATGATAAAAGTGAGAAGGGGATAGGATATGAGCAGGTGGATCACTTACATTGGTGACATTCTTAACAAACTTACACCTTGGTGCAAGCTTCCTCATAGTTTTACCTGTGGGTTACCCTCCAAGGAGCCTGAGTGAGTTTTACCAATGTCTATTCCAGGTATAGTGAAGAATTCC
>JASDQU010192346.1:5913-16270 GCA_032191745.1 Picea mariana | reverse complement strand
TACAGAGGCTTATGATCAGTGTGGATGTATGTATGCTTCCAGACAATGTAATGCCTCCATTGGTGGTAGGATTGTATGATGGAGTACATTTATTTGTCATAAGTGGGGTACTTATGGATTGTATCTGAAAATGTCTCACTATGATAGGCCATGGGATGTCCATGTTGAGTGAGAATTGTGTCCACAACATATTCTAAAGCATATGTCTCAATATCAAAAGGTTTATACAGTTCGATTAATGAGAGCACCAGGGTTGAGCATATGCGCTACGTCAAATCGTTGAACACTTTCTGTTGCAACTATCCCCACACAAACGTTTCCTTACCACCACCTCTATTCACTTGGCTAAGGGCCCATGCAATGTGGGAGAATCCCAACACAAACCTGTAATAGAAATTGGCAAGGCCTAAGGAGCTCTGAATCTCAGTGAGTGTGGTCCTGTCTGGCCAGTAACAAATTCCCTAGATCTTTGTTGGATCAACATGCACCCCATGCTCATCAACAATGTATCCTAGGTACATGACCCAATTCATGCCTAAGGAGAATTTTTCCAAATTTTCATATAGCTTGTGTTGTCGTAGGGCGTGTAGAACCTGTTGAATATGTTGCAAGTGTTCCACCCAACTCTTGTTGAAGATGAGGATGTCATCCAAATACACCACCATAAAATAATTGGTGAATGGACACAATATATCATCTATCATCCTCATGAAAGTTGTTGGGGAATTTTTCAAGCCCAAGGGCATGACCAACCATTCAAAAAGACCTTCTTTGGACTTGAAGGAAATATTCCATACATCAGTCTTCTATATTGGGACTTGGTGGTAGCTGGACTTCAAATAAATGTTACTGAAGTTTTTGTCCCCTTTGAGATGGTCAAGGGGATCGTCAATTTGGGGAATTGGGTATTGGTTCCTAACTGTAATTTTATTTAGAGCTCAATAATCAATGTAAAGTTGCCAGGTCCCTTCTTTCTTTTTCACAAGCATGATTGGGCTTCCACAAGGTGATAAGCTCAGTCAGATGTGCCACTTTTTTAGCAACTATTGGATCTTTCACTTTATTTCCTCATTTTAAGAGAGAGAGCGATTATAGACTGACCCATTGGGCAGTGGTGCCCCAGGGGTCATATTGATTGAGTTCTTGACTTAACAGTATAGAGGTGTTATCTTTATGGGATGACCTAGGTTCTACCTTAGTTTTCCACCAAAACCCTTTTCACCATTGTCCCTTCTGTAGTCATGGAAGGGATTAGGGATGTTCCTTTTTCTTCTACTTCTATTTTAACATGCATCATATCATATACTTCATTATACCATTCATCTATGTCTATCATTTAGTTCATTTTGCATTATTAGTACTACGCGCTACAAGATACTATTCTAAGAATTCATCATTGATTCATAATTTCAGAAACAACAAAAAACCATTGAAACACATTGTAACACAAGGTTTTACCATGGTTCAACCCTCCTGGGCTATGTACACAAATATATTGTGCTTTATTCATTCTTCATCAAAATAACGTTGTGTGCATTACATCAAGGGTTTATGAATGGTGAGGCTAACCAATGTCGCACCAAAATCCACAACTTGCGACCTGACCCTCAGTTATACTCTATAAATCTCCATTAAATCCTCAGCTATACAACCAAAACTGAACATATCAAAKAATCAAGACTCAAAAGGGTTCTCCAAAATAGGCTCTCCCATAGGTGTTCTAAGATACCTCCTATCTACCTCATACATAATATTTTATATTACAAATGGGTAAATAACCTTAGATTATGACTTGAAAACCCTAATTCTAAGTGGACTCCACTTGCCCACTTTCCAACTATATTTCGTGCGGTTGGACTTCGATCCAACCCTTTCTTTCTTGGATTTTGTGTTGGTATTCCTTATTTTCTGGTGCACCACTCCCTTTTCCCTTTTATCACAATACTTTCCCTTCTTTTCTGGTGTGTACTTCTCCCTTTTTCCATTCCTTAGCTCTTATCCTCATTTTCTATGCTTAACCCCAAAATTTCCTACTCCAACAAGCACCCAACACTAACTTGTGGCTTGTCCCAAGGCACTCAGGTCGTGTGTGCCTCCTGCACTTATTTCTCCAATTCCTGGAACATTTTTTCTAGTTCATATCCTTTTTTCTTCATCTGCGCATTCTTTTATGTGAGGTTCACCACAACCTACGTTGTGACATTATCCTTAAAGAATTGTGTTATTTTTGAGTGGACCTGTTTGATTCTATACTTCTCTATTTCTAGCTCTATTATCATGTTTTATGCTTTCTCTTTTAGGGGATCCAACTAAGCCTTTCTGGTCTTCCTTTCCTCCTAGATTGTCTTCACTTCTACTTGTAGGTTTTTCATCTCCTATGCAACCCTCAGTCTCATGGGTATGTGAATTTCCTTCTGTCTTTGATTTAATTCATAAACTACAACATTCAAATTTTCTTCCCTCTAATCCATTTTCTGTATCCTTTCATCTACTTCTAGGCTTGTGCATATTTTTGTTGTCCTTTCATAGAGCTTTGTTATTTACTTTACTTCCAGTTCAAGAAACTCTTATTTTTTTGTTTCCTGTTGTTCTCTTTCTAATATGAATTCTAGAGATGGGGTTGGTGTTATCTTCCCAACAAAGTCTACTATATGTTGTTTGTACCCCTCCATTGTCTGTGTTATCCTATTTATCTTTTCTTCTGTGTTGAGTTCTTCTGCTAGTGTGTTGTCTAAAATTGTTTGGAATAATTTTTCAAGTATTTTCTCCAATTTTTTGTGTGTAATTTTTCTTCCTCATGTTCTATCCACACTTCTGTAAGAACTGTCTCAGGAACCTCCTTGGCTTCGTTGGCTGTCTCCAAGTTTGTTGCATCTTTCCTAGATTTGGATTGAACTTCTTGCACAACATTGACTTGTAACTGATAGAGCACTTTTGTTGGTATCTTATCGAATACCAATTCCATTCTTTCTATGTCCTTGACTTGTTTATTCGCTAACTCCTCTTCTATTTGCAACATGTATTTAGTCAGGCTAAAACTTTCACTTGCCAATGTTGTTACTTGTACTATCTCATCCTCACTATATGATGGTAGGTGTTTCTCTTGCATTGTTTTCTATTGTGTTTCCCCTTGGTGTTGTGCCTTGGTAAATTGTATATGCTCTAATAACCTCTTTACCACTATCAATTATTGCATGATATTTTCTCTTTGTTTTTATGCATCTTCTTGGGCTTCCATAGTGTTGTCATGTACATTTTGTGTGATTAGTTCTGCATCATCCTCTATTATTGTATACTATGGGACTTCCTTGTGCACATTCATTTTATTTCATGCTCCAACTGACTATATAATCGTTATCTTCATTGTCCTTGAATGTGTTGGTTGTGTTGTGACTGGGTTATCTGGTATGTCCTCTCCTTCTTGTCCCTCCTGCGTAGGGATGTTATCCTTCCTCTATGTCATTCCATTAGCAACATCTACGTGGTACTTCTACTGTGTGATAAGCTTGGGAATAGTATTCTACTTTGTTTTTGTGTTCCCCCCTTTCTGCTTCTTGTTCTGTGTTGTGCTTCTTGTATTTCCCACTTGGGTACTCTTTGTTTGTGATGAGCTCGCTTTTGATGGTTTCTTGTTTTTTGCTAGATTTACCGGAACCTTCCATTCTTCCTTCCAATCATTCATCACCAATTTCACTTCCTCTACTGTGATTCAATATCTTATCTACAACCACTCCTTCGTTGGATCCCTTCTTTCCTAGATCTAGATATTGTGTCTTGAGTCTTTGAAGTTAGCTATTGTAATCCTCCACCACTTATGGTGGTATCCTCCAAGTTTCTTCCATCTTTTTCTCTATTTCTTCAATATATTCCATGAATATGTTATAATTTGTCTTTATTTCCCTTGCGAAAATTGTGTTCCATAGTGATTTTTACTATGATGCATGACACTTTCTAGTTCTCTAAAAAAACATGTTGTATTTAGGATTTTTACATTCCACTAATGAAATCAATATGATGATTCATGTGTAATGAAACTCCGTCGCCAAGCCCTGAGCATCCTTTCAATCATCAAAAAATGAGTTTAGCAAGTATGGGCTCTAGCTCAATACAATTCCCTTTGCGCATTGTGAGGCTGGTGCTATTACCCCTTCTCACACTTCTTCTTTGTGACAATTCCTAAGTAATTTATAGGAAATAAGTTTGGTTTCTAACCACGTCACTGGTTCAATGATTCTATTGATAATTATCCCCCTATATCCTCTCTTTGTTCCACATGTCTCCATCATCTCTTCTTCCAAGGCTTTCTCCTTGGTCTTATCATCTAGGTACTGTGTATGTTTCTCATTGTTGGTTGGAAGAATTGTTATCTTTTATATTAAGTTGACGTCGATTGAAACTTCCATATCCATCCATAGAATTACTTCATGTACTACTACCAATAATTGATTCACACAATTATTTACATCCTTCCCTCTTCCAAAATGTAGGATCTCTAACAAGTTCATTATGCCTCTATTATATAACCCTTGTCTCCTGTTTGGGTTCCAATATCGATACTCCTATTGCATTGACCCCTTTGATTTCCATGTATACATGCTGCAAAAAATCAATAAATTTATTTGCATCCTTTACATCATGGTCTGAATAGTGTAGTTTATCTATGCATCCAAGTAAATTTGCTACAAACTTCACTCCTACTCGTATGTGTGGTAACATAAGGGTTTCCATTGGTTTCTTGTGCTATGACCTCTTCACTGATTGTTTTCCTTTCCCCTTTGTTGGATCTCTTGACGGAACTGCCTCCTGGTACATTTTCTCTTCCTATGTCTCTTCTTCGCCAAATTCACATTGCGTCATGACCTCTTCTATTGGTATTTTCTCATGTTGTTCTTGCTTTTCACCAGATTAAACCCTCAACTTGTCATATTCTGTTCACTCCTCATATTCTTCTTTTGTGGGTTGCATTGTTTCCTACATTGGGTTTTTCTCCTCAACCATGTTATGTGGATAAATATGCATCTTTTATGTCACAGAGACTGGATCCTTCTCCTCCACTATTATAGGTCTCACTGGCTCGATGACCGGGGAAGGAATGGTGTCCATATCTACCACTCCCTCCACCTACATAGGATTTTATTCTTACATTGTTGGTGTCTGTGACGACCTATTGGCACTGCATGTCTTCCTTGATATCATGGTAGGAGTTCGAAATTTAGGTGGCACCATATTACTTAAATATGAGTGGGTTTTCTTATGATATCTCATTGTCGGTCTGCTAGATCGCATGTTCATTCTTCATTTCTTGTTGTTTAGATCTGTGTTTGATGGAAGTCACAATGTGGTTTTTYGAACCCTATTTTTTCTTCTATAGTGTTKTCATAAATGTTCCAAAGCTTATCGAGCATAGTTCTTCTAGTTTCATAAATTTTTGTTTCACGCCTCCTTTTTCTAATGACCGGTTTTTTATTTTCCCRACTACTTCATTTTTCCAGTGCACTGTATTTTTCTACTATCACATTTCTCCGACACACTGAAATTTCCTACTATCCTAGTTGTCCCATGCGTAGTGTGTTCARTTATTTTCAAAACAATATGTTGTCTATTGTGCACTTTCATTTTGAACTATCTGTCTACCACTATTCCTCTAACTATTTATTTTTGGAGTTTTCTTTATTTTTCTAGTTTTGTCTTCCTTTTTCTTATTTTTCTTACTTTTTATTTTCTTTTTATTATCTTTCTTCATACTATATACATTTTGTACAAGTCTAACTTCTTCATTGAAACTATTGAGGGTTATTGGGTCGAATGTCCCTATACAGTTTTAGTTGACTACCATTTAACAGTCCTTGAAATTCCTTTCTTGCTAAGTCTTCTATTTGTACATCACCTCCATCTGTGACAAACTTTATCTGGTATGGACCTAGACAATGCATTCTAAGCTTCCCTGGGTGCTACAAATACTTACTTTCATAGACGAGAACCAAATCCCCAACTTTGAAGTTCTTCTTCTTAATATTTTTATCATGCCATGCTTTATCCTTTTCTTTCTATACCTTATGATGGAAACTATCTATGATTCTATCTTCTTCCAATTCCATAAGTTGAGATAATCTTTCTTGTGTTGTTCCTCTTTCTGTCATTTCTGTAATTGCTAAAATGCACAGACTTGGCATCAAGTAATCTAAGGGAACTATTGCTTCCTATCCATACACCAACCTAAAGGGTGTCTTTCCTATTAGCTTCTTGCATGTAGTTCTGTAAGCCCATAGTACTGCTGGTACGTTCAAATCCTAGTCATCCATTTTCACATTACAAATTTTTTCATGGAATTATTCAATACTTTTTTGAACACTTCAATTGTTCCATTATCTTGAGCGTGAGATGGAGTGCTCTTTTGTTGATGTATCTCAAATACTTCCAACATTTCCTCAATTGTGTTGTTGATAAAGTGAGTCCCCTGATCACTCATCAATATTCTTGGAAATACAAACATTGTCACTACACATTCAAATAAAAATCACATTGTATTATATGCACTGCAATCCTTCACTAATGCTTCTTCGTCCCATCTGGTCAAGTATTATGTCACTGTAATAATATATATGACTCATGATCTTCTTGTTGGTGGATTAATGGGACCTAAAAAATCTATTTCCCACTTATCAAATACTTGTAAAGTATTCTGAGGTCTCATTGGCATCTTATCCCTCTTGTATAGCTTCCCAAATCTCTTACAAACATCACACTTCTGACAATATTCCTTTGAATCCTTGTGAACTGTTGGCCACCATAATCCTACACACAACACCTTCTACACTGTATCTTTCCTTGCGTAATTTCCTCCTACAATTATTTCATGTTCTTCTCCTAAAATGATAGGCCTTTCATGCTCCATAAAACATCCCCTCAAAATTTTATATGATCCAATATTGTATAAATGACTTGCAATCAATTGGTAGTCTACAACTTAGACCACCAAATTTTTCTTCTACGTAGTAGTAAATTCTCTTGGTGCAAACCCTGTAATAAACAACTCAATATGTTAGAAAAATACTCATCAACTATCTGTACTGAAAAAAATTGTGCATCTGAAATGCTCTCCTCCAAGTTATTGGGTTCTTCTCCATTAGTTATCCTAGATAAGTGATATGGTCCTACATTCAATCTTCCCGAATTCACCACAACTTCAAAGTAAAACTCTTGGAACAAAAGTAGCCATCTTCATATCCTTCCCCCCAACACTATCTTATTGACTAAGCATATGAGAGAAGAATGATCTGTAAACATCTTGAAATGTTTCCCTACCAAGTAATGTATATATTTATGCAAAGCTTACACCATAGCTAATCCTTCCATTTCTATATTGTTGTACTTATGTTCTTAATCTCATAACTTCCTTCTTGGAAATGAAATAGGGTAATCTATATCACCTTCTCTTGGTTGTGCCAATACTGCTCCTAATGTTATTGTAGATGCATCCAAATGTGCATGAAATTCTTTTTCCCAGTCTGGAAACACCAAAATTGGTGCAGTTACCATTTTCTCCTTCAAAACATCCAATCTCTTCTAGAATTCGTCATTCCAATGATATTTAGTGTCCTTATTCAACAACTTATCCATTGGTGCAGTAATTTGTGCATATAATCTTATGAAATTTTGATAATATCCTATATGACCAAGTGTACTCTTTAAATGGTGCACTAATTTGAGTGGTGGTAAGTTAACTATGACAACAATTTTAGCAGGATCAACCAATAGACCTTGTTTACACACCACATGCCCTAACAAAATACCAAAGGGTGCGTTGAAAATACATATCTTAATATTTAATGATATCTAACACTTTCTAAATCTATCCAACATCAACCTTAATACTTCAACATGATCCTTCAATAAACTAAACACTATCCAATCATCCAAGTATACTTCTAAAAACTTATGAATAAAGTCCTTAAAGGTTTCTACTAAAACTCTAAAAAATTTTGAAGGTTCATTCTTCAATCCAAATGGCATAACTGTATACTGAAATGATCCCATTCTATAGCAAATGTGGTCTTATGTATATCTTTTGGTGATATCCTAATCTGATGAAATCACGAATACCCATCTCTAAGGGAATAAGCCTCTTGACCTCTTAAATTCTCCAAAACTTTGTCTGTAAATGGGGTAGGAAAAGGATCATGTAGGCAAGAATTATTCATTTTTCTCAAATCTACACAAATACTGATCCCTACTTGATTATTTTCCTACACCACCATAGGAATGATCCATTCTGATTTTTCCATAGGTTCTATGACACCAACCTATAACATCTTGTCAATTTCTACCTTTACTTTCTCCTTGTATATTGAGTTCAACCTATAAGGTATTTGTCTTATAGGTATGGCTTCTGGCTTCAAAGGGATATTCATCTCTCCTATCTCTCCTGCTAATCCCTTCATATATGAGAATGTCACTGGGAACAAGTCACTGTACTCGCGCAATAATTCTATGATTCTTTCTACTATTTGATTATCCCAATAATCTCCAATGCTTGCAATCTTTGGGTTTTCTAAAGTTCCAATGTTTACCTTCTTGATATTTAATGGCACAACATAATTTTATGAATCTATCTTTGGACCTTATATTACCCTTTCTCCTTCAAATTATGAGATCTAGATATTGTACGAGTTATCCTCTACTAGATCTTCTGCTTCTGCGACGTGATAACAATGTAGAAATTATTTAACTGTCTGTCTAGTCTACTTCTTCTATGTTGGGATTATTTAAAATTCAGGTTCTTCAAGTATCTTGTCTCTTACCACTTTCAACATTTTATCTATCTATAGACTTTCATGCTCAAATGAAAATGTAACTAAAAAATTCTGATGTATCTCTTCCCATTTTTTAGTTTCTTTGCGTTGTTCCTGTTCTGTGTACCAGTTCTTTGGAATGCCTTCTAATGTGTGAATAAAATAGTGTGTCCATTCTTCTGGTGTTACTAATATGCATTGATCCATGCACTAATCTATATGTTATTTAGGTTGTAAAAATACCTCATATTTCTCCAACACTCTTTTCTCCTACTCTGTGTCGAATCAGATGCCTAGTAACCTCTTACACTAAAACAAATTGTTGATCTTATCCTTATGGGTAGCCCTCCAACAAGCAGGTGTAGATTTTAAAGAAATATCTAATAATGGTAATATCTTATTTTCTACTACTTCTAATTCAATCTTCATTAAAAATACTTCTAAGTCATTCATACTATATAAAGTAGGATCCCCTCTTACCTCTAAACCAATCCATCTTATCGCGCATGTCATTCTGGCACATCGTTTGTTAGATAATTAATGTAGTCACTATTGCCAGTTCTTCATTCCTGTGTCATAGTCTGGAGAAAAAGAACTAATACTCCTCCAACTGAGCATGCCATCTACAATTGGGTTGATATAATATTCTTCACATGTGGTTGTTTTGTATAATTGATTTATATATTCTATAAGAATATTGTCTATCGTAGGTTCCACATACCTTTCTCCTTATGAGGAATCCAATGGCACAATAAATCTATAATCTATAGATTCAAATATTATCTTACTTGTCTTCAAATTGATAATATCCTCGTTATCAAAATCCCAATCCATACCCAACAAAGATGGATATGGTGAAGTGTTATCCACTATGTGAATGATTTCAAAGTCTTCCATGGTACACACACCATCTAGGTCTACTAGTATCCCCTTAAATATTCGTATTGGCACCACTCTATGTTGATTTTCTAAATTCAACTGAATCGATGAATACCCCAATTGAGGTTCTCCCATAACTTCCCAAGTCTTATTTGGTATAAAATTAACTTCAGACCCTAAGTCTAGTATGATATCCCCCATATTGAAATATGTTATGTTTGCATTCAACTTGATCTATCTACTTGTTCTTCTCTTCTTCCAGACCTTGTTCACTGTCTTTACCTGTTCTTCCCCAAAATGACACTTTTCTAACAAATTTGGCAATATTTGTAAAGAGTTTCTATCATTCAACAACTTTACACAAGATCCCAAAAATTTTCTTAAGTTACTTACTTTCTCTTAAGGATGATGTTTGTTGGTCTGATCAAATAAATGAGGCATTCCATACAATGGTATCTCATCTACTGGCTTTGTTCCCAAAGTCGATGCAATATTTTATTTTAGAATCTCCTTTCTAGCCTCTTTGAATATCTCTTTCTCTTTGCACGCATCAAAATTATTTTTAGGCATTGTATACTTCCTAACCCACTGGTACTGATCCTGATATTTCTTTGCTTCATTTTCTCTTGTCTTGGCTCCACCTCTAGTAACTATTTTGATTTTCTTCCCATCCTCGTCTCTCTTTT
>JASDQU010192345.1:3413-15405 GCA_032191745.1 Picea mariana | reverse complement strand
TAACTAGTCCTTTACATATGTTAGAAGCCCATTTAAAAGATTTTCTCTCTTGTCTTAACCAAACCTCCACTTATTTGTTTTCAATATACTTTTCCTTCATCAATTTTGCCCATAGTCCTTTGTTGAACAACATCCTCCATAGACTTTTGGCTGCCAATGCTTGGTTGAACACATATAGGTTTTTTAATCCCCATCCACCTAGTCCTAAGTTCTGGCTATCCTATCCCATTTGACTAATGAAATTCCTTCATGAGCTCTTCTACCTGTCCACAAAAAATTGTAGCACTTTTTCCTCCTTTGATCCAAGATGCCTTTGTGTACATGTGTTATGGATAAAAAATAACCATGAATACTTTCAAGAACATATTTTACCAATACTAGCCTTCCTCCTTGAGAAATCCACCTATTACACCAACAAGTAATTATGCCTTCCATTTTATTTATTATCCAAGTCCAATCATCCTTTTCATAATCATTAGGTTTTAGACGAAAACCTAAATACTTTACACTCACATCTAGGGGGGCAATCTTCATATGGAACAATTGCTCTAGTATCCTTAGGAAATCATCACTTAGACCATTTGTCAAAATACAAGATTTTTTCATATTGATTTCCATCCCCATTGCTTAGCAAAATAAATCTAAAATAGATTTTAAGTAGCTTTGTTCCCTCAAATTTTCTCTACCAAAAAGTAAAATGTCATCTACAAACAACTAGTGGGTTACTTCAATGGACTTTGTAGCTTGTATATGTCTTAAGAATCCATTTTTCTTTGCTTCAACTATCAGTTTATTGAGCCCTTTGCTACCAAGATGAACATAAAGGGTGATAAGGGGTGTCCCTACTTGAGACCCCTTGATGCCCTGAAGAACCCTGGAGGAGATCCATTTATTAACACTGAAAATTTGCAAATTCCACACACCCCATAATCCAATTAAAATATTTAAGTGATAAACCTATTTGAATAAGAACCAATCTAAGAAAGAGTCAATTCGCTTTGTAATATGCCTTAAAAAGATCAATTTTCATGACTACTGCAAACTATTTTCTACTTTTTATTGAATGAAACCCCTCCCGAGTTGTCCCTACTGCATCATGAATCTTCCTATTGAAAAGAAATCCAAATTGTTCCTCCAAAATGTAGTTGGATAGTGCTTGTTTCATTCTATTCACAATGATCTTCGAGATTGTCTTGTAGATAAGATTGCAAAGGGATATCGATTTGAAATCATCAAAGGTGGAAGGGCCATTCTTTTTCAGAATAAGTGCTATAAAGGTGGCATTTAAATCCCTCAATATCTTTCCAAATATTCTACTTTCCTCAATCACCCTAAGCAATTCATCCTCTAAGAAGTCATAGAATCCTAATAAGAATTCCATTGTCCAATCATCAGGGCCTAGACTTTTGGCCTTCTTAAAATTCCCTAGGATAACTTTTAATTCTTCTTTTGTTGCCTCTAAATCCATAATTTCATTCATCTCATCATTAAAGAATCTAGGAAACAACATGACTACTTTCATAATCTCCCCTATATTAGCTACATCACTCTCCTTAAACAAAGATTGGAAATGTTGAATACATGCATGAGAAAGATCCTTGAAGGATGAGACCAATGAACCATCTGGACCTTTCAACTCCCAAAAATGGTTAAAGTTCCTTCTGTAGGAAACATATTTTTGAAAATACTTTGTATTATTGTCTCCCTAGGTGAACTGAATATACCACTATTATTTTGGTTAAAAATCTATTGTATCACTGCCTCCACATCCTTCAAGTCTTTTTTATATTCTTTTTCTTTTTCCTTTGCCCATTCTACAACCACCTTCTTAACCCGAATCAAGTTGTTTGAGAACTGAAGCATGACAGATTCACTAGAGGATGCTTCATACTATATCCAGTTCATCAAAATAAGATCTCTGAAGCTTTCCTTTGAGAACCATGAGTTATTAAACTTTAATGGAAAAGAGGCATTTTGTTTCTCCACCTCAAATTGCAATAGGATAGGTAGATGGTCAGAGTGCCCGCTAGAACCTACCTATGATTTGTATCTACAAATATCCTTAAGAATCTTCTCCGAAACAAGAAATCAATCCAATCTTTTTGAAACACTAGTCGTGCCTTCATCCAGGTGGATATTGGTGGCCACCCACTTATTCCAACTAGCTCCTCGTGTTTGTTTTTGTTTAGCACATTCTTTTGTACTTCTTTATAATTGTGAGTTCTACACTTCTGGGGCTATCTAAAGCTCTACACATTCTCCAGGTGGATACAGGTGGCCTCTAGCCTAATCCAACTGATTTATTTTGTATGTTTTCATGTCAACACATCTTGTTGTACTTCCAGGGTTGTTTTGAGGCCCTAAACGTTGTTTTTTTGGCTCGCCATAGTCAGACTATAGACAAAGTCAGAGTCTGACAGTGAAATTTGTAGTTCTCTGAAAGACTGACGCAGGTGCACCCACAAGGCACGTCCTCTCACAGGATCTTTCCTTCTTCCTCGGCCCAAAGAACTGAAAGGTTCTTCTATTTCCCTATCGATAAATTTTCACCCACAGCGACTCTCTCACGGGGCCTCCCTTTCTTCCAAATCAACGTTGTCCTTTTACTCTATTATCGGGGTTCCTCCTATCGGGATTTCGTGACTTGCAATGTCCAAACAACTTACTTTACCGATCCATGATACGCTCCTTTGCTACCTTAACACTTCCTGGATAAGCCTTTAGTCCATGTGACCGCTTTCTATAAGACCACAGCCTTATATCCCTTTCGTCGGGGTTTTGGACTTCAAAATCCCAATGCGCTTCGAACTTCCGTTAGCCCTCCAGGCTAGAACCTTGGTCCACGTGACCTCTTCTATATGACCGCAGTCATACCTCCATCGGGGTTTCGGACTTTCCGATGTTGAAATGAAAACGTCCTTAGGGTTCGCGATCCCTCGAATCCCGACGCACCCTTTACGTGTTAGCCCTCCTGGCTAGAATCCTTTCCCATATAACCACTATCTCCATGACCGCAGTCTTATCCCTCGTCGGGGTTCTGGGGTTTCCAATGCCAAAATGCAATTACTCACGAGATTTTCGATCCTCCAAACCCCGATAGGATGACAGTTGTCCCCCACACAACAGAGCTTTCTTCCTTCTCTAATCTGCTAACAGCTGGCCCACAATGACACCTGCCTCCTTGTCGGGGTTTCGAGTTTCGCGATTCCAAAATGTATAAACACCTTGTCACTAGGATCCTCGATATCTCGATGACCCAAACGTCGATCAACAACTTCCTGTCGGGACTTTCCCCGATGACACCGATTCCTGCCACGCATCCTCCTCTGATGGATGGTCTCGATTTCTCCGGGATTTCGAGACTTGTGATGTCCCAACTTTCTTATCCTCGGGAACTCTGATTTCCCGATGTCGAATATCCCGACTCCCGACGCCTTCGATCTCCGCCACGTGTCCCAACTAACGGACGGTCCAGATCTTCCCAGAACTTCGGGGTTTCAAATGTCGAAAAACATTCGACCACAGGACCACCGATCTTCTGAATCTCAATGGTAAACCTCGTGCAGCTTCTGTCCAATCCAACGGCTGACGGGTAACTGATCAACGATCCAACGACTCACGACTCCTGGAGCTTGAACTCCGAATGCGGTCGTAACCTCCTTGCTTCTTTGGCAGATCCAACGACTAAMGRGATTTTACAGATCTTCTCCACAAGATCTTGACCATCGATTCTTCCCTTTGGCGATTCCTTGAGAATGACCAAGTGTTCCTCCGCGGAACTTGTCTTCCTGCGGTGCAACTGTGCCATGTCTGGTTTACACACTTCACGGCACAAAATTCCAGTGCTTCTCTTCGACAAACTTAAAATCTTTATCCCTCCAGAGCTTCCACACAAATTTCAACCTCGAAGAGGGTCCTTGCACGCACTCCTTGCGGCAATCTTCAGATATTTTCAAAGTATCTGAGAACTCCTCGACTCTGCGCCCACCTGCAGCAGCAGCCCTTGAGTTCTTCACTCAGATTCACAATTATGAGTCTTCACTTGGCCTGTGCACTCCTTGCACGGCTCCTGTGCCCAACTTCACTTCTGGGTATTTAGAACAAAAGTTAATCTATCTGAACCCTCCGTCAACGCACTCCTTGCGGACGATTTCAACTGCAATCCTTGCAGGAACTCTGGCTCAAATAGAGAAACAATTGAAACTAATTCTCTCTACCCTTCAAACTTCAATCTCAACACATGAAATCATATACACAACATATCAAAGCATATGTATAACAAGAAACAAACATTCATGAGCATAGCATTCAAACATACATACACAGAGAATAACACAAAACCATGAATTTGAATCAATTTATTCTATTAATTCAAGATCTGTACATGGGTGTTCTTCTACAGCTCTCTGCTTCTCTCTTTTATGCTCTTCTTGCTTCTAGCTATTCCTGAATAATGTTACAATGCACAATGAGGGTGTCTATATCCCGTTTCCCTCTTGTGCTCTCAACCAGTCTAATCTAGAATTAAAAATTCCTATCTACCTGCATTAACTACTATAAATGCTTCCATCTACTTCAGACGAGAGCGGGGTGCTCAAGGTCTGATTACATTATACCAAGGTGCCTTCATTAAATGATCTCATTTATATTTGGCACATCAACTTCAAGGGAAAATTAAAAAAATTGTGCTAGCACTTGTCCAACTGTCCATTGCATTCCGCGTTGGCTCGCTTGCTGTGAGAGATGCTCCTGCATCATACTCCCTCGCTTGAAAACCTTCATGGGCTCCTGTCCATGAGCTCCTGCACGGTCTGTCCATGCTTCAGAATCTCTGCTTCAGTCTCCCATCTGGCATCTTCAACTAGATGGCCCTTCCACTTGACCAAATATTCAAAATATTATTTTCTTCTGGTCTTCTTGCCCACTCGTCTATCCAGTATCTGCTCCATCTGTTGCTTCTTTGCAACTGGCATCTGCTTCTACCACTGAACCTATGACTGTTCACCTTCTGCTCCTGCTTCTCCAGCTTTGTATGGGTACAAATCTGAGACATTGAATATCATAGAAATTCCGATCCCATCGGGTAATTCAATCTCATAAGCATTTTCTCCCATTTTCTTCAAGACCTTGCATGGTCTGATTTTCTTCATCTTCAATTTATTGTATGTTCCTCTCGGGAACCTTTCTCTTCTCAAATGTGCCAGAACCAAGTCACCAACCTCAAACTGAAGTTGTCTTCGATGCTGATCTGCTCTCCGCTTATACTCCTTACTTGAATTCTACAATCGCTCCTTCACCCGGCTGTGAAGTTTTTTCATCGCCTCCGCGAATTCTTCTGCACTAGCGCTCCTAGTAGCATTCTGTTCTGAATCTCTCAATTCAGGAACTCCTCTCGGCTGCATGCCATATACAATTTGAAATGGACTCTGGCATGTGCTCCGATTCACTGAGTCGTTATACGCAAACTCTGCCTGCGACAATACATTGTCCCAACTGTTGTGGTGCTCTACCACCAGGCTCCTCAACAAGTCTCCCAGAATTTTGTTCACCACTTCTGTCTGTCCATCCGTCTGAGGATGATAAGTTGAACTAAACAACAAGTTAGTCCCCAGCTTCTTCCATAATGTCCTCCAAAAGTGCCCTAAGAACTTTGTATCTCTGTCCGAAACAATACTCCTTGGTAAGCAGTGAAGTCGAACGACTTCTTTGAAAAACAAATTCGCGATGTGTGTCGCGTCATTGGTTTTCTGACATGGGATAAAATGTGCCATCTTGGAAAATCTATCCACTACCACAAAGATCGAATCAAATCCTCTTTGCGTCCTTGGCAATCCCAATACGAAATCCATGCTAATTGCATCCCACGGCCTCTCAGGTATGGGCAATGGTTGATAAAAACTCGCATTATGCTTCCTTCCCTTTGAATGTTGGCAAATTCTGCATCTGTCCACAAACCTCTTGACCTCTGATCGCATCCCTGGCCAAAATTATGACTCGCTTAGCTTCGTGAATGTCTTATCATGACCGAAGTGTCCAGCCAATCCTCCACTGTGTTTTTCCTTTAGCAGATTCTCCCTCATGGAACAATTTGGAATACACAGTTGATTGCCTTTAAATAGAAATCCTTCCTAGATCATGTATTCAACCCACTGACTTCTATCTCTGAGAACTGGATTCTCAGTTGCTTCATACGCTTCCTTGAAGTTTGGATCATCTACGTACATTTCTCTGAGATCATCAAAACCTAGCATCTTGACTTTGAACTCCTGCAACAACAAACACTTCCTGCTCAAAGGATCAACAACTTTGTTAACAGTACCAGAAATATGTTTTATCACAAAAGTGAAATTTTGCATGTATTCAACCCATTTAACATGCCTCTGATTCAACTTTTCCTGTTGAGTCACAAACTACAATGCATGGTTATCACTATATAAAACAAATTCCTTYGGAATCAAATAGTGYCTCCATTTCTTCAATGCCYGGATGATGGCATAAAAYTYCTTRTCATAYRTGGAATAHTTCACCTTYGCTTCATTYAGCTTCTCGYTGARATATGMAATYRGTYTRTCATCTTGACTYAAGACTRCTYCTATTGCAMAYCCGYTTGYATCACATTTTACCTKRAATGYCTTTTGRAARTCYRGCAACACYAGAATTGGTTGTTCCGTAATCTTYYGTTTCAACAAATTGAAACTCTTCTCAGCCTCTTCAGTCCARTGAAAAGATTTATGTCTTTTCTTCACTGTATCCATCATTGTTGCACTAATTCCACTGAAATTCCTAATGAATTTTCAGTAGAAACTAGCTAAACCATGAAAACTTCTCAGCTCAAATATGTTCCTCGGTGATGGCCAATTCTTAATCACTTCCACCTTATCTGGATCCATCCTCAACTCATTTGCCGAAATAACAAATCCCAAATAAATGAGCTATGTCTTCATGAATGAGGACTTCTTTATGTTTATCAACAGCTTCTCCTGCTGTAATCTTTTCATCACAATAGCCAAGTGTTTCAGATGCTCTGTCTCTGTTTTACTGAAAATCAGTATGTCATCAAGATATACAATGACAAATTTTTTGATGAAATCTTTCAGGACTTCATTCATCAACCTCATAAAGGTACTTGGCGCATTTGTTAAGCCAAACGGTATAACAAGCCATTCATACAAACCTTCGTTTGTCTTGAATGTTGTTTTCCATTCATCACCTTCTCTCATGCGAATCTGGTGATATCCACTCTTCAAATCAATCTTTGAAAAAAAATTTGCTCCACTTAAGCAATCCATTAAATCATCCATTCTTGGCAGTGGGAATCTGTACCTGATAGTTATCTTGTTAATCGCCCTTGAATCAGTGCACATCCTCCAGCCTCCGTCTTTCTTCGGACTGAGTACTGTCAGAACAACACACAGACTCAATCTTTCCCTGACCAAACCTTTGTCCAACAAATCCTGGACTTGCCTTTTAACTTCTTCATTCTCCTGTGGCGTCAATCTATACGCGGCTTTGTTTGGAAAACTGACTACGGGTATGAGATCGATATGATGACTCACACTTCTCATTAGTGGCAACGAACGAGGTAGCTCGTCCACTACAATATCAACGAACTCTTCCAGTAGTCCCTGAACTTCTCCTGGCAAATCATCCACTCTTGTGCTAGTCAGAACAATCTTCGGTTTTCTGACCACAATGAACTCTGGATCCTCCTTCTTCTTAACCTCCGTAAGAAGTTCCTTCCCACTCATGAGAAGTACTGTATTGCTTACTTCCGGCTTCACCTCCTTATCCTCAATTGGATGCAACATATGAGTTCTCCCATTCTTCTCCAGGGTGTATGTGTTCATCCTCCCATCATGAATCACATTTCTATCATATTGCCATGGTCTACCCAGCAATAGATGGAAAACATCCATAGGAATGACATCACATAAAATCTTATCATTTTATCCACCTATCTTGAATTCAACTAAACATTGTTTGGTGACATTTACCTGATGTCCTTTTTGTAGCCACAAAACTTTATATGGACTTGGATGATCAGTCGTCTCCAGCTTCAGTTTTTCTACCATCTCAGTTGAAACGAGATTATCCGTGCTACCGCTGTCCACAATGACTTTGCACACTCTATCCTTGGTCTTGCAAGCAGTCCTAAAAAGACTGTTTCTTTGGGCTGATCTTTCCACTTCTTTCTCTGGTGTCAAAAGGAATTTTCGCATCACCAGTGATCTTCTGCCTTCAGCGTATTTTGCCTCAACATCTTGCCTCTGTGCCTCGGCGATGTGAGCCTCTCCAACCTCTTTCTTTTTATCAGGACACTCATAAGACTTGTGCCCGTTCTTTCCACATGTGAAGCATGTGATTACTCCACCTCTTCCTCTTCCTCTACCTCTGGTACGAGGGAACCTATTATTATCAACATATCCTCCTCTCTGCTCAGTATGTTGTTCTCTTTGCTCTGCGTATTGCCCTCACTGTGAGGTTTCACCTCTCTTTGTCCGAGTCTAAGGTTTCTTCCAGTCGTCCCTGGGCTTCTGGGTTCTTTCCTGGGCAACCGATTTGCCTCTGGGCTGACTTCTGCCTCGACCTCTCTGACTTTGTTTTCGGCTCAGCTTCTCTTCCGCTTTCAAAGCCATTTGATAAGCATATTCTACCGTTCAGATGGTTGCCATACTCATTTCATCCTGAATCTCATATCTCAGGCCATTCATATACCTGACCACTTTTTCGTCATTGCTTTCGCAATGACCTACCCTGATATTCAACCTGTAAAACTCTTCAGTATATTCCTTTACTGTCATCAGCTTCTGTCTCAGGTTCTGCATCCTCCTGAACAGAGAAATTTGATAGTCTCTGGGAATAAATTTTTCCTTCATCTTTGCAATCATCCTGTCCCAACTCTTAATTTTCTACTTGCCTTGGCAACGCCTGTCAGCTTGTAGTTCATCCCACCATAAGGCTGCATGTCCTTTTAATATCGTGACGGCATGCCTGACTTTCTTGTCCTCTTCGATATCTTCATAGTCAAAATAGGTGTCTAGAGCTCTAATCCAATCTAGAAGCTCTTCTACATCTAGATTTCCCTCATAAACTGGAATGTCCATTTTTACCTTTGCACTCATTCTTGCAACATCTTTAAGTAAGCATTCACTTGCTGCATCTTCCGCTGGGATTTCTTCTTCTCCATGTCCAGCATCATCTTCTTTTTCGGACTCACTAATATCTCCTACATCAGTTGTGCGCCTTTTTTCTATCTCCAGGTCCACAACTCTAGCGCGTAAGTTATGCAGATCTCTTTCTACTTCTGGATTTTGCACTTCTCTACCCCTTCCTCTAGGAGTTTCCCTTTTCTCCTCTAGATCGGGTGATTGTCTATCTCTTCTCCTCGACGGCATGGTGAATTCTCCTTCCCTTCTCTGCTATAGAAAGCAAAGACTCCTTCTTGAGCTCTGATACCACTTGACGTGTATCAGAGTGCTCTTTACTCTTCCTGCCTCTTCCTGCCTGAAATATACAGACAAGAATCAAGCTCTGATACCACTTGACGTAGGCGCACCCACAAGGCACGTCCGCTCATAGGATCTTTCCTTCTTCCTCGGCTCGAAGAACTGAAAGGTTCTTCTATTTCCCTATCGAGAAATTTTCACCCACAACGACTCTCTCACGGGGCCTCCCTTTCTTCCAAATCAACGTTGGCCTTTTACTCTGTTATCGAGGTTCCTCCTATCGGGATTTCGGCACTTGCAATGTCCAAACAACTTACTTTACCGATCCCCGATACGCTCCTTTGTTGCCTTAGCACTTCCTGGCTAAGCCTTTAGTCCATGTGACCGCTTTCTATAAGACCACAGCCTTATATCCCTTCCGTCGGGGTTTTGGACTTCAAAATACCGATGTGCTTCCAACTTTCGTTAGCCCTCTAGGCTAGACCCTTGGTCCACGTGACCTCCTCTATATGACTGCAGTCATACCTCCATCGGGGTTTCGGACTTTCTGATGTTGAAATGCAAACGTCCTTAGTGTTCGCGATCCCTCGAATCCCGACGCGCCCTTTACGCGTTAGCCCTCCTGGCTAGAATCCTTTCCCATATAACCACTATCTCCGTGACTACAGTCTTATCCCTCGTCGGGGTTTTGGGGTTTCCAATGCCAAAATGCAATTGCTCATGGGATTTTCGATCCTCCAAACCCCGATAGGCTGAAAGTTGTCCCCCACACAATGAAGCTTTCTTCCTTCTCTAATCTGCTGATAGCTGGCCCACAATGACACCTGCCTCCTTGTCGGGGTTTCGAGTTTCGTGATTCCAAAATGTATAAACACCTTGTCACCAAGATCCCCGATATCCTAATGACCCAAATGCCGATCAACAACTTCCTGTTGGGACTTTCCCCGATGACGCCGATTCCTGCCACGCGTCCTCCTCTGATGGATGGTCTCGATTTCTCTGGGATTTCGAGACTTGTGATGTCCCAACTTTCTTGACCTCGGGAACTCCGATTTCCCAATGTCGAATATCCCGACTCTCGACGCCTTCGATCTCCGCCACGTGTCCCAACTAACGGACGGTCCAGATCTTCCCGGAACTTCGGGGTTTCAAATGTCAAAAAAATTCGACCACAGGACCACCGATCTTCCAAATCCCGATGGTAAACCTCGTGCAACTCCTGTCCGATCCGACGACTGATGGGTAACTGATCAACGATCCAACGACTCACGACTCCTGGAGATTGAACTCCGAATGTGGTCGTAACCTCCTTGCTTCTTTGGCAGATCCAACGGCTGACGGGATTTTACAGATCCTCTCCACAGGATCCTGACCGTCGATTCTTCCCTTTGGCGATTCCTTGAGAATGACCAAGTGTTCCTCCGTGGAACTTGCCTTCTTGCGGTGCAACTGTGCCACGCCTGGTTTACACACTCCACGACACAAACTTCCAGTGCTTCTCTTTGACGAACTTAAAAGCTTTATCCCTCTAGAGCTTCCACACAAATTTCAACCTCGAAGAGGGTCCTTGCACGCACTCCTTGCGGCAATCTTTAGATATTTTCAAAGTATCTGAGAACTCCTCGACTCTGCGCCCACCTGCAGCTGCAGCCCTTGAGTTCTTCACTCAGATTCACAATTCTGAGTCTTCACTTGGCCTGCGCACTCCTTGCACGGCTTCTGTGTCCAATTGCACTTCTGGGTATTTAGAACAAAAGTTAATCTATCTGAACCCTTCGTCAACGCACTCCTTGTGGACGATTTCAACTGCACTCCTTGCAGGAACTCTGGCTCAAATAGAGAAACAATTGAAACTAATTCTCTCTACCCTTCAGACTTCAATCTCAACACATGAAATCATATACACAGCATATCAAAGCATATGTGTAACATGAAACAAACATTCATGAGCATAGCATTCAAACATACATACACAGAGAATAACACAAAACCATGAATCTGAATCAACTTCTTCTATTAATTCAAGATCTGTACATGGGTGTTCTTCTACAGCTCTCTGCTTCTCTCTTCTATGCTCTTCTTGCTTCTAGCTATTCATGAATAATGTTACAATGCACAATGAGGGTGTTTATATCCTATTTCCCTCTTGCGCTCTCAACCAGTCTAATCTAGAATTAAAAATTCCTATCTACCTGCATTAACTACTATAAATGCCTCCATCTACTTCAGACAAGAGCGGGGCGCTCAAAGTCTGATTACATTATACCAAGGCGCCTTCATTAAATGATCTCATTTATATTTGGTGCATCAACTTCAAGGGAAAATTCAAAAATTTGTGCTGGCGCTTGTCCAGCTGTCCATTGCATTCCGTGCTGGCTTGCTTGCTGTGAGAGATGCTCCTGCATCAAAGACCTTTCCAACGGGCTATCACACACCTAAAATAGAGGTTGTATGCAAAATTTACGACCCTTGGAAGTTGAGGTACCAAATTACACCAACTTACCCATAGAGCCCACATGACTTTTGGCATTTCACCTTCTAAGGTT
>JASDQU010192344.1:9129-19407 GCA_032191745.1 Picea mariana | reverse complement strand
AGAGATGTCAAATTTCTTGAAAATCATTTTTGGAGTGAGTCTGAAAATCACCCTATGGACAGTCAAAATCCATTTCTACCACTTCCAAAACACACAGAAAATTTAGAACAAAAAACACTTCAACATGTCCTTCCAAGATTGCAAGTACAAGGACAACCTGAAAGTTCTCAGCACAACTCTTCTTCAAGCAGAAATCCATCCTTTGAACTTCAAAATCAGAAAACTCGAAGCTTGAGAGAGATCCATTAGCAGTTGGATGATATTGATCAACACAATCTTTTTGCTTTAATGTCATGTCAACCTACATCTTTTAAAGAGGCATCTAAAGAGCCACATTGGGTTCAAGCCATGAACCAAGAAATTGACTCTATTGAGAAGAACAAGACATGGGAGATTGTTGATCTTCCCAAACAGAAGACAAGTATTGGTGTCAGGTGGGTTTACAAAACTAAACTCAATGAAAAGCAACATATTGAAAAACAAAAAGAAAGACTTGTTGCCAAAGGATTCTCACAACAACCAAGATTTATTATGGTGAAATTTTTTCTCCAGTAGCAAGGTTGGACACTGTAATGACTCTCTTAGCCATAGCAGCTCAACACAAATGGCAAGTATACCAGATGGATGTCAAATCAACTTTATTGAATGGTATCTTAGCAGAAGAGGTATATGCGGATCAACCACTTGGATTTGAAGTCAAAGAGAAGCTAGCAAAATTCTATCAATTGAAGAAAGCCTTGTATGGCTTAAATAAATCTGAAAGAGCTTGGTACAACATAATTAATACTTACCTGATCAAGAGTGGTTTCCATAGAAGCCAAAATGAGCCAACTCTATACACCAAAATAGATCAACACAGTAAAATTATGATTGTTTGTCTTTATTTTGATTACATGATATATACTAGAAATATTTAGTTAACCAGTTTTAAACATGCCATGAAATATGAGTTTGAGATGCTAGATCTTGGCATAGTGAAATATTTTTTGGGGATTGAGGTTGACTAATCAACCAAAGGGATTTTTGTATGTGGGCAAAAGTATGCAACAGACATCATCAAAAGATTCTACATGGAAGACTGGAATCCAACATAAACTCATATACCCCCAGGCACAAAATTGAGCAAGCAATATGTAGGCCCTACAGTGGATTCAACTTTGTACAAAAGTTTCGTAGGCAGTTTGTTGTATCTTACAACAACTAGGCCTGATTTTATGTATGTAGACGGATTTGTTTCTTGGTTCATGGAATCTCCCAAAGATTCTCAATGGAAGATGACGAAAGGGATTCTGAGAAATGTTGTTGGCACTCTCAATTTTGGTTTATGGTACACTCAGTATGAAGATAATCATATTTCTGGTTACACTGACGATGATTGATGATTTTGCAGGTAGCCTAAATGACCGGAAAATCACCTCAGTGTATGCTTTTCACCTTGGCACGAATCTAATTTCTTGGGCATCAAAGAAGCATCCCATTGTCTCAATATCTTCTATAGAGGAAGAGTATGTTGTTGTTGTTATCACACTAAGTTGCCTTGGGTCTTTTATCCCTTAGGTTTAAATTTTATATCCTTTAGAATTCAAATTTGTTTTATTTTTCCTTGTGTGATTTGATTAGATTAGCTTGAACAAATAAAGACTTGGTTTTTGTATAATTTTTTTTCCTCACAACGATTTTAAGCCTAGGTTCATTTTATGGCTTATGGTTTTGACTCACCTCATGACTTGACACCAAGCATAACCTATCCCCATGACTCTTATGACTTGACATGTCACTCTTTCCATTGATATCCTTTATATTTTCCATGTTGTCCCTTTGTCCGATTAAAGGTGGGTCGAATCAATTTTTTGAAAAAAGGGCACTGCCAACTCACTAGGAGTTTCCATAGTGCACTCCTTGTCCTTTGATCCTTGCCATGATTTATCATAATCTGTTGAGGTCATGACCTACCTTGTTTTCAACACCTTGGTTCGTTAAATATGGATTTTAAGATTCATTTTTTTTTAATGAGTTTGATAACGGTTTTGAATATTTAAATTTTCTCAAACTCGACACTGTTGAAACCGCTAGTTTAGACCAGTTGTGGGTAGCACTACGGGATCAAATGCTAAGGATAACTTGGAATATGAGGTGGTCATGGTGGTTTCCTAACCAGTTACAAAGCCTCAAATTGTCAATTAATCCTCCATGTATTATGTGATCTCCCTCCATTGCATAGTAAATTCCTGGGATATCTCTTTCCTGAGTTTTGGTAGCAACCGATGTTGCAAACCACTCCCTCCTTCATCCCTTTGCATCCATAATTTCCCTCTCACAAACTTCCAGCCATTGTCACCTAGTTTTCAGCTATCAAAGACGCCAATTCATTTTGCTCCTGAGTTTTGAGTGCACGTGCAAACACATGCTCCTTGTGTGCGCACTGCGCTACTGAAAAACATTGTTGAAACCTCGCCACATTTCCCTTGTTTTCCCTATGCTATATTTTATTTGGATTGGAGTGTTACTTTTAGGTATTTAAATACCCCTACAAGAGTTTTACTTTCACTATATCATCACTCTTAAGCTTGAGATCTACATACATTAAGGGGAGGGGAAATTGCACTTCCTACCTTTCAAAATACATCAAAACAATGTTCTGTCAAAATAAGGTGAGTTAGAGGAGAATCTTAGGAGAGAGAAACCATTATTCACTGTCATTTTCTCATTTAATTCTGCCTCTATTTTCTCCCTTAGCCTTCACTATACCATAACCTTTGATCCCTTTTCTTTACCCATGGAGACACCTCAGAAGAAGAAGTCTCACAAGGGAGGAACTGTAATCAGGATTGAACCCTCAGAAATGCACCTATTTGATGCAGAGCTAATGGTTAGGGAAGTTTTTCAAAGGGTGGGTTGCCTCTCTTTTTTCCAAAACATGCATAGGGGACATCCTGAAGTGGCAAGGAAATTTTCCTTACATTTTTATGGCCTTAATACTAAGCTAGGATACCTTTAGTTTGAGGTGTCTGAAGCCTCTATTGCAGCAACCACAGGGATTTCTAATACTAGTGAGATATGGTTTAAATAAATGAATTTAAATGTTTCCTTCTCCAATGAATTTCTCAAACTAGATTATCAGACAGACAATTTGTGCAAGGGAGTGCCTAGAATCCATTTAGTTGAGGATTTTGACAAAATGTTGAAGATCATCCAAAGATACCTTACATGTGAGGGAAGGTTTAATATGTTATATGAGTACCATATAAGTCATTTTCTTCATTTCACTGGTAAAGATGCAATGAATATCCCTTTCTATCTTTTGAGGAGCATGGGGAAGATGTCTGATAGAGTGCAATCCAAGTTCTACGTTGTGGACACTAGTGTCTTTCACTCTGGATTGATCAGGATGTTGGTGATGGGATAATTGAAGAAGAGGAACGTTCCTTGGGAAAAATTCATTGTTTCTTCTCACATGAAGTTGGACATAGCTTCAACTCCTCAGTCAAAGATGCAAATTCCTTTGCCATCTACTAGTACTGCTTCAGCAGGAACAAGTAGGAAAAGAAATATCAAAGCCCCTACTCAATACCAAGAGGTCATCAAGGAAATTTAAGAAATAGAGAGGGAGGCTTATCATTCTCCACAGAGAGACGTTTCACCTCTTCCTGCACCAGAATTGGAAGAGGTCCCTTCATCCTCTAAAGCCACAACTAAGAAGGGAAGAAAATTTCATTTATCTTCACCTTCTCCGGCAGTTAGCACAAAATTCAGGAATCCTTTTACTAGATCATCATCTCTCAAGGAGGTTTTTGAATCAAAAGTTCTACCCAAGGTTTCAATTCTAAAGAAAAAGAAAGATAAGGGAAAAGGCATTGAGAAGCCTATTGAGGTGATATACAGAGCCCCTGTACAACAGAAAGATGAAGGTGAAGCCATAAAGAATACTGTTGAGGTTATCAACAATAGCACTCCACCTAGCAATAACACCTTCAAAAGATTTATTAGACATCTCAGGGAGGCTAGGAAGGAGGTTGCTCGTTTGAAAGAAGAAGGTTTATCTTGAAGAATTAAGTTTAAGGACCTTATGGATATGTATAGAAACACCGTTGATTTGGCAACATTTGAAGCAAGAAGAGCCCTGCCTCTCCATAAGAAACTTAAGAACCTCTATAGGCAAAACAAAGGCTTTTGGTCTCAAAATAGAAAACTCAAGGCATAATTGCAACACTTCAAGAATGAATTGTCCCAGAGGAATTTGAATGTTCTCGTGGAATATGCCATTGAAAGAGAGGAACCAGTAGAGAACAAGAGCACACCTACAGTCAATAAGACCACCCCTACAAAAGAAAAACATGTTGTTGTGATAGAAGGAATCTCTCCTTCAACAAGGAGGAGTGCTAGGTTGACGAAATAATTGGGGGATATAAGCTCCATTTTTTACAATGGTCTCTTTTTGTAAGAGTAAGTGATCAAGGATGTATAATTTTTTCCACCTATACAAGCATCTACAGGCTTCTAACCTATCAGCTTAAGGTTTTTTGTGCTTTCCAAAGGATTAGTCTCATCGTACAAAAAGAGCACGAACATTATGTAATGCCATGGCACTGCAAAATCGTCTATATAGCATGTCCTGCCATTTTGTTACCTAAAGTGCTACGAAAGCTCCTAGCCAAATTACACAGTAACACTACCATTTCTACAAAATGCTACCAAATATCCTAATTCAAACTTAATGGTGGTGCTGCAAATTCTGCAGGACTGTATTACAGTAGCGCTACCAAATGCACATATTTTTTTTTATGATGGGCGATACCAATTCCGTGGGATCATTTTAGCGATGGCGCTACCAATTTCACAACGGTTTTTTGAGGTGTGGAGCTACCAATTTTGTAGAGGATAATTCAGGATGGATGCTACGAAATTTCACAATAGAATCAACACTATAGAAACTGCAGGCATGTTTTGGATCAGCACTATGAAATGTGCATATGTATTTTGCAAGAGCACTACAAAACTCGCTACCCAGTGCACTGTTGAATGGAACTACGAATTGGCACCTGGAATCAAGGAGTTCAAATTCATCACTCTTGTGGGTGGTTGATGATTTGGAGAAGAGAGAGGATCATAGATGGAAAAATGGTGACAAGAGACACCCTTGGAGGAAACTTGGCATGGAAAGGAATGTGCATCAAGGGAGACAATGTCATTTAAATCTTGTTGAATTGGTTGCCAACATGTTTCCTTTTTTATAACAGTTTGTTAAATAGTTGTTAGCACATGTGTTAGAGTGAATAATTTATTTGGAGAATCCTATGGGAGGAAGGCCAGCTCRCACCTCTAGTAAGAAGGCTCGAATGGTTGAGCTAGGCTCCCTTATTGTAATATTTTTGACTAAGTAGACTGGTTCTCTGGTTATGCACTGTACTTGAGAATTTTTTATTAATATAAGTTAGTTTCTCTTATTCCATCTTGTTGCCTCTTATACTGAAKTTTTCACCATTGAATGATTCACATGAGATTTTTATAGTTTATTGTGATGAATGTTTGATTATAGTACTAATATGACGTTCTTCAATGTTYTTTAAACTTTTAATTCAAGAAGATCTTGTGTTTGAGTTTTTCCTCCTTAGGTTGCTTGAAGACTTGATGTCAATAGAATACCTCTACACTTCCCTCACCAAAGTATTCCTTCTATTCACTTTTACTCCCATTCACCGACTGAAGTTGATCAAGACCTCAATTTCTTGTGCATGYTGGCCCAGATTTATGAGTTAAAACATTATTATCATGAGTCTTGTCCATTTCACCTTTTAAACACTCATTTCCATTTACACATAATCTGATGGGGATTGGGCTTATCCTCTTTTCCATATGAGAGTGGTTCCCAGTAATAACATTCTTGACGTCGTTGTCAGGGAACAAATCGAAGAGATTTCCCTGATTGAACGACAAAGCATATTGATTCTGAAGGTGCATTAGAATTTAGTACATTGAAGATTGCATCTTGCACCTGGTGACTCCATTGCTTTAGTTGTGTCTCCTAAAGGCAGACACACAAGGTCAACTCCACAACTACCTTTGGCTACTCCTGAACCTGACCCAGATAAGTTAATCAAGAAGGGAAAAGCTTCTTAAGAAAGTTTTTCTACTGTTGCATCAAGTACTTCTGGTCAGTTTCCCGATTCCATTCTTAATACACTAGTTGTTATATCAAGTATTCATCCTTTACCTTCTACTAAAGTTTCTAGAAATTTGGATTTTGAAATTTTTTTTTTTGAATAATCCTCTTTTGACCCAGAATTGAAAGAAGAAAATTTGGAAATCCTTGCCTCTCTAGATATTGTGAAGTGGTTCAGACTTGAGAATATTGAATATTTTCCTACCTTGGGTTTTTCTACTCTTCCTATCAAAATTTATGTATCCAAAAAGGAGGAAACCTCATCTTCCTTGCAACCTATACCATCTTCTTCCAAGACACAACCTTCTTCTATGAAAACTGAAATCCCTCCTTCCTACATTCCTTTTTCTCCTAAGCTGCACACATTCAAATCTCCTTCTCCTCCTTCCTCTCCTAGAGCTCATAATCCAATGGCAGGTGCTAATGTTCCTAGAAATAGGATGGATTCCATAGTGGTTGCTAGGTATGCCCATATTATCTTACCTCAGCCTATGAATGCTCTCCCTGCTGGAGAATACCTTAAGTACATGCCCAAGTTCACAGGGGAAGAAGAGATAATTGTTGAAGAACACCTTGCTTCCTTTTATAGTTATGTAGACAATCTAAACATTGAGGATGAGGATGTGTGGATGAGAGTTTTTTTCGAGAGACTTGATGGTGAGGCTAGGAAATGGTTTAGCGGTTTGACCCCTAGATCTATTGTTGGGATTGAAGATTTAGATGATTCTTTCTTGAGACATTGGGGGGATAAAAAATATTTTTTGTATTATATCACAGAATTTAGATCCCTAAAGAGGAAAGAGGGAGAATATGTTTCTGACTTTTACAAGAGGTTCAATAAAATTTACAATAATATACCTGTTGAGATAAAGCCTATAGAAACCTCTGCCAAGATCAACTATGCCAGTTCTTTTGACCCTGATTTTTTCCTTCTACTGAGAGAAAGAAGATCTGCCTCCTTAGCTCATATGCAAGATGCAGCCCTGGAAGTAGAATCTAACATAGTGGCATCTGAAAAACCTAGAGGAAAATATGATAGGGACAAGAGAAAAAGTAGATCTGAAGCCTCAACCTCTGATTCCTCTATTTTCCATCCTCAAGTTGATGAACTTACAAAATTAGTAAAATCACTTTCTGCTAAGATGGAGAAGTTAAAACTTGAATGAATATAGATCTATAGGAATACACAGAATTTTGATAATAGAGGTAACTTCAAAAGACCAAATAATGCTCCTTAGATCCTTTCAAGAGATCCAAGAGACAGAGATATGGATGATAAAAAAGTCCAAGCTCCTCTACAAAACAACCTTGTTGTTGATGAAGAAGGAGAGGATGAAGAAACTGATCCTGAAATCCACTACCTTGGTGACACCTCCTCATCCCCTCACTTGAACCAAGATGCATATTAGGAATCTTTGATGGATAATCAAATAAATGAAATGATTAAGGTAGAGCAAACAAAAGAAAACCCTAATAGATACAATCTGAGGTCCAAAAAGAAAGAGGAAAATATTGATACTTTTGATCATCCTATTAAAACAGAAAGTTCTACCAAGACTCTGGCAGTTGGCAACAAAGAAAAATATGCACAAATCCCTCANTCCAAGCTCCTCTACAAAACAACCTTGTTGTTGATGAAGAAGGAGAGGATGAAGAAACTGATCCTGAAATCCACTACCTTGGTGACACCTCCTCATCCCCTCACTTGAACCAAGATGCATATTAGGAATCTCTGATGGATAATCAAATAAATGAAATGATTAAGGTAGAGCAAACAAAAGAAAACCCTAATAGATACAATCTAAGGTCCAAAAAGAAAGAGGAAAATATTGATACTTTTGATCATCCTATTAAAACAGAAAGTTCTACCAAGACTGTGGCAGTTGGCAACAAAGAAAAATATGCACAAATCCCTCAAGATTTGGTTAAGAATCCTACCCCAAAAGTCAGAGAGATTCTAAAATCTCCATCTTCCTTCACCTTTGAAAGTGAGATTCAAACAATCAAAATCCCTGTACCTTTTTCGGAGATGATAAAAAATAAGGAATTCAAAAAATATATTTCCAACATGTTGCAGCCCGAATCCTCCTCCAATTCCACTGATTCAGTCAACCTTCAAGATGAAAAAACAACATTCATCTTAGGACCTTTGATATAAGATAGAGATGATTCATCCCCTCCCTTCTATACATCACTGAACATTCATGATAAGGTGTTGCATAAATGCTTGATGGACTCAGGGGAATCTCGCAATCTCATGCCAAAAACAGTCATGGATGAACTTGGATTAGAAATGACAAAAGCTTACCATGACTTATATTATTTTAACTCTAGGAAAGTGAATTGTCTTGGGGTCATCAAATATTTGGTTTTGACCTTGTTTTAGTTTCCCAAGAAAAGTGTCATCATGGATATTGTGGTGGTTGATATCCCCCCTAAGTTTGGTATGCTCTTGTCAAGATCTTGGATAAAAATATTAGGGGGGACCTTGTATATGGACCTTACATATGCCACCATTCATGTGTTTGGGGGGGAGCATAGAAGGTTTTACAGGGAAGATCAGTTGGCCTACATCACCAGTGATGAAGAAAACCCCACCAGCCATCCTATTTTTTCACGTGATCATGATTTAGGATCTAGTATATTGCAACTCACTGATGTTCCTCAAACTCTTCTTGAAATTAGAAAACAATACATTAATTTTTGTGAAGATTCTCCTCCAACTACCTATGTTTGGAAAATTTCTTTTTATGGAGCCTCTTCTAAGGAAGGTGTTGGTGTTGGAGTACTCTTTGTGTCACCTACTCAAGATACCATATATTTGTCCTACAAGCTTGAATTTGAAACTTCAAACAATGTGGCAGAGTATGAATCTCTTGTTTTGGGTTTGAGGGATGCCAAAGACATGGGGATTGAATAACTATCAGTGTTTGGAGATGTTGAATTAATTGTCCATCAAATAAAAAATATGTATGAAGAAAAACACCCCAAGATAAGGACTTACAAAAATGAAGTTTGGGATCTTGTTGACAGTTTCTTCTTAACTTTCAACATCTCATTTATTCCAAGGGAGGAGAACACCATGGTTGATTCTTTGGTTTTTTCAGCAAGTAATTTCAGAGTCCCTTTTCCACCTAAACTCAAATATGATGTAGAAGTGAAGTATAGACCCTCTATACCTGACAATGTCAAACATTAGAAGGTCTTTGAGGATGATCTTGAGATTAAAAGATTTCTTGAAACTGTTGATGAGTTTATTGCATCACATATTGATCAATATAATGATTTTGAAAATATCCCTCATGCTGATATTTTTCTAAATAAAATTGCTAATCATCATATTGTTCAGTTGCCTAGTAACCATATTCCAAAAGGACTAKTTCCTTTGGAAASATTGTTCGATGGAAATGATGTTGYTGTGAAGGTTAAAGGTTCAAMTGATACTGTTGATGTGATTGAATGTAATGTGGGTACAAAGGAGGATCTAAAATATGTCAATTTGTCTAGAAGCTTGTCAAAGGAACAGAGGGCCGAATATGTTAAGTTGTTAAAAGAGTTTGTTGATGTGTTTTCTGGACATATGAAGATCTAATAACATACGACACAACCATCATTGACCATAATATCCATTTGAAGGAAGAGACCAATCCATTTAGGCATAAACTTAGACAGATAAATCCTATGTTATTGCCTATTATGGAAAAAGAGGTAAAAATGATTTCGGATGCCAAGATTATCATTCCTTTGAGATATACTGAATGGGTGGCTAACTTGGTCCCAATGAGAAACAAGAATGGAGAAATAAGACTTTATGTCGATTTCAGAAATTTGAATAGAAACTCAAAGAAAGAAAATTACCCCTTACCCAAGATGGAGCACATACTTCAAAGGGTGACAGGTTCATCTAAAATGTCTATGATTGATGGATTTTCTGGCTACAATTAGATCTATATCTTACTTGAAGATAGAGAAAAGACAACCTTCACCACTCCTTTGGGCACATTCATGTATGCTAAAATTCCCTTTGGATTGATGAATGCAGGAGCGACCTTTCAGCAAGCTATGGATGTTGCGTTTATTGGGGAGAAGGACAAGTTTGTAGTCATCTATTTGGATGA
>JASDQU010192343.1:48835-59072 GCA_032191745.1 Picea mariana | reverse complement strand
AACCCCCGTTGCTCTTCTGCTTTTAATGTAGGGGGGGGGGTTCAGAATTAATCGATTCCTCTGCGGGCCCCCCACTATCCTGACATCTGCTCCCAAAGCCCGCTCGCCAGTCCTATCCTTCCAGGGGTCATCCACTTCACCTCTCTCCTTTCCTTGTCACATCTCCCACTCCCTCCGGCTTCTCGTTGCCTTACATCTGTCCTCCATTCTTCTGGGTTCCATGTCCCCTTTCCCTTCGCTCCTCTTGACTGCCGCCCCCTGTATATTCTCGCCACCTTCTCACGCCACACCCTCTCGCTTCCCGCCACCTATCTCCTTTGTCACCTCCACCTATTGTGTCACCACTCGTCGAATCATCACACTTGCGGCCTCCTCATTACTTTTCCATGACACCTCACCTCATGGCCCAATGACTCAACCTCAATGTTAGTGTCCCCTCCACCCTGGCCACCTTTGTCCGATTTTGCTCGCACCCATCGCCTCATCCTCGTCCACCTAGCCGTCCCTGCCAAAGTCCAACTCAGCTCCAGGCGACGAAATGAGAAGGCCTCCACGTCTCAAAGGTACAAGGTTGACCGAGCCTTTCCTGATCCCAAGGAAGCAATTATTGGAGCAGTTGAGGGTGGGCGGACATCATTTCCACCATAAATGGAAAGTCCAGAAAAGGACTGTCAGCTTGTCAACTCATTTGCAGGCCCATTTTGGAACACGATGGCGTCTGACTGAGGTGCACGACTATCCATATACTGCATGTGCAGTCTGCCAATAAACATGCAGACGTAATGCCTTCAATGCATGACTCGAGCTTGTTGCCGAGGTTTTGATCTGAGTATATATACTATGTTTTTGTATTTTGGAAGGAATCAATGGTTGAGCTATGCTCCCGACTGTAAAGTTTTTCTTAGGAATCTTTGGTTATGTGTTTTGATTTGAGACTGTCAAGATAATGGAACTCAATTTCTCTTTCTTTCATTTTGTCTGTCAAGTTGTTTAAAACACTCGGAATTGGAGGATCTAGTCGAGGGTCGCGATATTGTAGGATGATGTATGGTTGATCATTGCAATCTTTGCATCAGTCTTAGGTAGTCTCTCGCGTTATCTTTTTCCTCTTGTATTGAATAATTCGGAATTGGAGGGTCCAGTCGAATGGTTGTGGCTGCATAGCATGATGTTGGCTTGATTAGTGTGCAGTTATGACTGTGTCGTTTAGGCACATTTCAATGTCCCATTTTTCTTCCTTGAGCTGCTGGAAGGCCTGATGCCTAGAGAAGTCTCCTCCACCTTTCTTCCAAGTCTTCCATCTACTCTCGCTTTAAACTCAAATTCATGACTGAAGTTAGTTGTGGTCCTCACTTCCATGTGCATTTCTGGCCTAGTTTTCTAAGTTAACGATGTTGTTTTGAGTTTACTCCCATCCGATCACCCCTTTAAACAAATACGTGACATAAAATTGATGGGCATCGGGCTCTGCTCCTGTTGCAATCCAGGAGTGAATTCTGATGCTAACATTTCTGGCGCTGTTGTCGGGGATGAAGTTGAAGATTTTCCCCGAGATTGAACAAAATTGAGCCTCTAATCTTGAAGGTGCATCAGGTATCAGAGCCCTACAAGATTGTTGTTGTGGACTTGGAGACTCCATTGTGATGACTCTGCAGTGGTAAACCTACTGCTTCCATTGTGGATTCAATAGGCAGGCATACGAGGTCCACCCCTCAGTTTCCCTTGATGATACCTAAAGTAGATCCTGAGAAACTGATCAGAAAAGTAAAGGTCCTCAGAGAAGGATCTTATACTGTCGAACCAGGTATTTCTGATAGTTCTCGTTGTCCTCTGTTAGAAACTCCAATATCTACTTTTTAGTTTTCTATCAGACCTCATGCTGGAGTTTCTAAAACTTTAAATTTAGGGAGTATTCCTGTTGAGTTTTCCCCTCCTGGTCTGGTATCGGAGAGAGAAAGCCTTGTCACTCCTTTCTCCCATGAAGTTGTTCCTTAGTATAGACCCAGGACCACAAAAGATTTTCCCACTCCTAGCTTTTTCACCCCTCCTCCTATTACTGTTGCTACTACTATAGAAAGAGAAGCCTCTGCTGAATCAAGCCCTGTAGCCTTTTCTCTGAATCCTTTGTTGTTTCCTTTCCCTCTTGCAAGCTTTGTTCCAGTTTCCCCTGTATGATCACCTTCTTCTCCTAGTTATCCTCCACCTAATATCCCTATGGAAGGTGTTAATCCCCCCAGTAAATAGAATGGATTCCATTGTGGCTGCAAGGTATGCCCCTCTAGTTCTACCTCAGCCCTTGAATGCTCTCCCTGCTGGAGATTACCCCAAATACATTCCTAAATTCACTGGAGAAGAAGACGTAACTATCGAAGAGCACCGTGTTGCCTTCTACAACTATGCAGACAACCTGAACATCGAAAATGAAGATGTCTGGATGAGAGTTTTTGTCCAGAGCCTTGATGGTGAGGTTATGAAATGGTTAAGGGGATTGATCCCTGGATCTATTGTTGGGATTGAAGCTCTAGATTATGCTTTCTTGAGACAATGGGGAGATAAAAAAGATTTCATGTATTACATGACAGAGTTTGGGTCCTTGAAGAAAAAGGAAGAAGAGTCTGTCTATGACTTCTCCAAAAGATTCATTAAGATGTACAATAAGATCCCTGTTGAGGTAAAGCCCTCAGAATCCTTTGCTAAGATTACTTATGCTAGTGCTTTTGACCCTAATTTATGCCTCCGCTCAGAGAAAGAAGACCTACTTCCTTGGCTAACATGCAAGATGCAACCCTGAAAATAGAATCCAATGTGTTGGCAGTTAACAGGCTCAGGAGCAAGTCTGACAGAGACAGAGGGAAAGGAAAGTATGAGGCCTCAACCTCTGGTTCTTCTATAACTCACCCTCAAGTGGATGAATTGACCAAGATGGTGAAGTCCTTAACTGCATAAATGGAGAAGATGAAATTTGAGGGGAAGCAAACATACAGAAATCCCCAAACATTGATGACAGAGGCAACTTCATGAAGCCGAATAAAAATGTTCCTCAGATAGATATTATCATAGGATCCAAACCCCTCTCCAAAATAACCTTGTTGTTGATGAGGAAGGAGAGGAGATAGATGAGCTTGGTCCTGAAATCCATTGTTTTGGAGATACCTCCCCTTTCCCCCATTTGACTTAATCTGCATATGAAGAATCCCTCATGAATAGTCAAATCAATGAGATGAGTAAGGGGGAGAAGGCCAAAGACAACAGTCCCAACAGGTATAACCTCAGGTCAAAGAAGAAAGAAGGGAAGTTTGATATCTCTGATCAACCTCTTCTAGCAGAAAATCTTGCAACAAACACTGCCAAAGAAAAGAAAGCTCATAATCTCTCGCCAATAGCCAAAGATCCTGCCCCCGAAGTGAGAGAAATTATGAAGCCCCTTTACTCCTTCATTTTTTAGCATTAAATTCAAAAGATCAGAATCCCTGTCCCCCTTTCAGATCTTGTCAAGCACGAAGATTTCAAAAATTTCCTCTCTAAGCTGTTACAAGCCGAGCCACCTTGCCATTCCACAGATTCGATAAATCTCCAAGATGAAAAGCCAGCAATCATCCTAGGTCCCATGGTAGAAGACATAGATGATTCATCCCCTCCCTTCTACACATCCTTGAACATTCATGACAAGGTGCTGCATAATTGTCTGATGGATTATGGGGCATCTCATAACCTCATGCCCAAAACTGTCATGGAAGAGCTCGGGCTGGAAGTCACAAAGGCCTGTCATGATTTGTACTCTTTTGATTCTAGGAGAGTGCAATGTATTGGAGTTATCAAAGATCTGGTGGTAACCTTGTTTCAAATGCCCACGAAGAGTGTGGTCATGGACATTGTGGTAGCTGACATTCCTCCCAAGTTCGACATGTTGTTGTCAAGATCTTGGATAAAAAGACTTGGGGTAACCTTGTAGATGGACCTAACCTATGCTACCATTCCAGTCTTTGGAGGGGAGGACAGAAGATTGTACAGAGAGGCTCACTTGGCTTACATTGTAAGTGATGAAGCAAATCCCACCAATCGTCCCATCTTTGCCCTTGACACTGATTTGGGATCCGGCTTGTTGCATCTCACCAACTCCCTTGAGCCTCCTCTTCAACTTAGAAAGCAGCCAATTAGCCCTCATGCAGATTCTCCTTCAACCACTTATGTGTGGAAAATTTTCTTTGATGGAGCTTCTTCTAAAGATGGCGCAGGTGCTGGGATAGTTTTTATTTCCCCTTCTCAAGACGCTACAACTCTGTCATACAAGTTAGAGTTTGAAGCTACAAATAATGTGGTAGAGTATGAGGATCTAGTTTTGGGCTTGAGAGCAGCAAAGGATATGGGAATAAATGAAATATCAGTGTTTGGTGATGCTGAGTTGATCATCCAGCTGGTTAGAAAGATCTATCAGGCGAAGCATCCTCGGCCGAGGAGTTACATAAATGAAGTATGGGGCCTCATTGACAGTTATTTCCTAGCCTTCAATATATCATTCATTCCAAGGGAAGAAATCATTGTTGTTGATTCTTTGGCTATTTCAGCAAGCAATTTCAAAATTCCCCTGCCACCCAGGCTCAGGTATGACATAGAAGTGAAATACAGGCCCTCCATACCTGACAATGTCAAGCATTGGAAGGTTTTTGAGGATGACCTTGAAATCAAAAGATTCCTGGAGACTGTTAATGAATTTCATCACTGCACATTGATCAAGACCCTGGTTCTGAAGCAGATCTTCACGCTGATAATCTTCTGAACATGATTGTTGATCATCACATTGTTCAATTGCTTAGAAATCACATCCCTAAAGGGTTGGTCCCTTTGGAAAGGCTATGTTACAGCAATGACATGGCAGTAAAGGGAAACAACTCAAAAGAGGATGCAGAGGTGGCTGAGTGCAACATTGGCACAAAGGAGAATCCCAAGTTTGTCAAGTTGTCTAGAAGCCTGTCAAAGGAGCATAGGGGCAAATATATTGAACTATTAAAAGAATTTGCTGATGTATTCGCCTGGACCTATGAAGACCTCAGAACGTATGACACAACTGTCATTGAGCATAAGATCCCACTGAAGGAGGAGGCCAAGCCATTTAGACATAATCTAAGACAGATTAATCCTATGTTTCTACCTGTCATGGAAAGGGAGGTAAAGAAACTGTTGGATTCTCAAATTATTTTCCCTTTGAGATATTCTGAATGGGTAACCAATCTGGTCCCAGTGAGAAAGAAAAGTGGAGAAATCAGACTCTGTGTTGATTTCAGAAACCTGAACAAGAGTTCAAATAAGGACAATTACCCCCTGCCCAAGATGGAACACATATTGCAGAGGGTAACAAGGGCATCCATAATTTCAATGATTGATGGCTTTTTTGGCTACAATCAGATCTCTGTTCTGCCCGAAGACAGGGAGAAAACAACATTGACAACTCCTTGGGGTACATTCATGTATGCCAAAATGTCCTTTGGATTGATGAATGCAGGGGCAACCTTTCAGCGAACCATGGACATTGCCTTCATTGGGGAAAGGGACCAATTTGTAGTCATCTATATGGATGACATCATAGTCTTCTCCAGATTTGATAAAGAGCACTGCTTCCATCTGAGGAAAGTGTTCTTGAAATGCAAAAGGTTTGGCCTTTATTTAAATCCTATGAAATATTTGTTTGCCATGAAAGATGGGAAGTTGTTAGGCCATATAGTATTAGCAAAGGGAGTAAGAATTGATCCCAACAGAGTGGAGGCAATTCAAACCTTGTCAATTCCCAAGTCCAGAAAAGAGGTTCAGGCTTTCCTGGGAAAGATCAACTTTCTTAGAAGGTTTGTCTCCAATTTTGTTGAGTTGGTAAAGCATATCACAACCATGCTCAGAAAGGGAAATGAAGTAAAATGGGCTGCCAAACCCAGGGAATCCTTTGACCAAATAAAAATCGCATTGACTGAGGCACCTGTGTTGATTAGTCTTGATTATTCCAAAGATTTCCTGATTTTTTCTTTCGCTTCTTTTGACACAGTAGTAGCGGTTTTATTGTAGAAAAATGAGGAAGGACGAGAGCAACCCATTTATTTCTTTAGTAAGGCATTAAGAGATGCATAAGTCGGGTATGAAATCATGGAGAAACAAGCTTATGCCTTGGTTAAGGCCCTTAAAGCATCCAGAGTCTATGTCTTACATTCAAAAATCATTGCATATGTTCCTTCAGCTTCTGTGAAGGACATTCTCATCTAGCCTGACATAGATGGGAAAAGAAGTAAATGGATTGCCAAGATACTCGAGTTTGACCTGAAGATTAAGCCCACCCAGTTGGTTAAAGGGCAGGGTTTAGCCAAGCTGCTGGCTAAATCCAATTGTAAAGCCTTGGGAGTTAACTTCATCAATGTTTACTCAGAAAATCAACAGATTGAATTTCCTGATGACAATCCTCAAAACAGTCCCCCACTAGCAGAGTGCAAATGGTATAGAGATATTATATATTTTATGCTAGAATTAAATCCCCCTGATGAAATTAGGAAGAGTAAGGAAAGATCTTTAAAGCTCAAAGCAGTCAAATATTGCCTTATTGACCAAGTATGGTATTGGAGAGACCCTCTAGGGGTGTTTCTGAGGTGTCTGAACCCACAAAAGGCCTAGAAAGTGACGTTTGATTTCCATAGCAGCCTATGTGAAGGACAACATTTTTGGAAGACCACGGCCCACAAAATTCTTAGGGTTGGGTACATCTGGCCCACTTTATTCACTGATGTCTGCAAAGAGGTCAGAGCCTGCATCAAATGCCAAAGGTTCTCAAGAAAGCAGCAGCTCAAATATTTGCCACTAAAACCTGTAGTAGTTGCAACACCCTTTCAACAATGGGGGTTGGACTTCATTGGAGAGATTCATCCTCCCTCAAGCGGCCAACACAGATGGATCCTGACTGCAACTGACTATTTTACCAAGTGGATAGAAGCTATCCCTACCAAGAGTGTTTCACACAAAGTTATCATCAACTTCCTAGAAGATATCATAGCAAGGTTTGGTTTCCCCACCAGGATTATCACTAATAATGCCGTGTCTTTCAGGTCTAAGCCTCTGGTGAGGTTCTGTGAGCAGTTTGATATTTCACTGGTTCATTCCACTCCCTATTATCCACAAGGCAATGGACTGGCAGAGTCTTCCAATAAAAGTCTGATCAAGCTCATTAAAAGATTATTGGAAGACAATAAGAAGGCCTAGGATTCAAAACTCAAATATGTTGTATGGGCCGATCGAGTGATAGCCAAGAGATCCCTGGGCACCTCCCCTTTTCAACTTGTTTATGGGACATAAGCTGTATTTCCCACTCAGTTGGCTCTACCTGTAGCTAAATTCTTTCAAGATTATGAAGGAGAGCCAGACCATATGTTCAGAAGAATTCATCAAATGGTGGAAGCCCAACAGACAAGGGAGCAGGTGATGAATAGAGTTCAAAACCATCAATAGAAGATCAAGTAGGCCTTTGACACGAAGGTCAAGAAAGAGGAGTTCTAGCTGGGAGATCTGGTATTAAAATGGGATGCTCCCAAGCAGGATAAGTGCAAGCACAACAAGTTTGAATCCCTCTAGATTGGGCCCCTCAAAATCTCTGAAGTATTTTTGAACAATACCTACAGGTTGCAGTATTTGGAGGGTAAAGAATTTCTTAATGGCCCTGTGAACGGGCATTTCTTTAAGAAATGTTTTGTTGAGCCTAGAGTCGCTATGCCATTTTTGTAAATATTGTTTTTCTGTTTATCTTTCGTTTTTATTAATGACTCCATAGCCCAACAACAAGGCACTGAAGCTGCAATAGAGTTCTTGGCAGCCCACAAGGGGTGCACCATCCCCCATGGAGCCTAATGTTATCACATAAACATGTAGGGGTGGTGTTTTCCCTAAGGTGTGCCCCCTTTTGGCGATCAGTGGGAGGAAGCAGGTCAAAAACCCACTTTTCCTAAGTTTCGGTGATCCGACGCATATGATTTAAATGATGCATGGATTTGGGTGGCCACGATCCACACACCCAGATCTACAGATGAGTTCTGATTCTGGAAACCCCCCCGTCGTTCTTACTTTAACGAGGGGGGGGGTTCGATATGGTGTCACTCAAGTATAAGCGGTTGGGATTAAAGCGCCCATATCTATGGCTGAGGTCCAATTCCAGACCCCGCTTGCTCTTCTACCTTTAACGTAGGGGGGGGTCTGGAATTAACCGGTTCCCCCGCGGGCCCCCCACTATCCTGACATCTGCCCCCAAAGCCCACTCGCCAGTCCTATCCTTCCAGGTGTCCTCCACTCCGCCTCTCTCCTTTCCTTGTCACATCTCTTGCTCCCTCTGGATTCTCGTTGCCTCACACCTATCCTCCATTCTCCCGAGTGCCATGTCCCCTTTCCCTTTGCTCTTATTGACTGCCGCCACCTGTATCTTCTTGCCACCTTCTCATGCCACACCCTCTCGCTTCCCACCACCTATCTCCTTTTTCACCTCCACCTATTGTGTCCCCACTCACCGATTCATCACACTTGCGGCCTCCTCGTTACTTTTCCATGACACCTCACCTCGTGGCCCAATGTCCTAGCCTCAGTGTCGATGTCCCCTCCACCTGGCCACCTTTGTCCGATTTTGCTCTCACCTATTGCCTCATCCTCGTCCGCTTATCCGTCCCTGCCAAAGTCCATCTCAGCTTCGGACGACGAAATGAGAAGGCCTCCATGTCTCAAAGGTACAAGGTTGACCGTGCCTTTCCCTATCCCAAGGAAGCAATTATTGGAGCAGTTGAGGGTGGGTGGACATCGTTTCCACCATAAATGGAAAGTCTAGAAAGGGACTGTCATGTTGTCAACTCATTTACAGGCCCATTCTGGAACACGATGGCATCTGACTGAGGTGCACGACTGTCCAAAGACTGCATGCACAGTCTACCAGTAAACATGCAGACGTAGTGCCTTCAATGCATGACTCAAGCTTGCTGCCGGGGTTTTGCTCTGAGTATATAGACTCAGATTTTGTATTTTGGAAGGAATCGATGGTTGAGTTATGCTCCCGACTGTAAAGTTTTTCTTAGGAAGCTCTGGTTATGTATTTTGATTTGAGATTGTCAAGTTAATGGAAGTCAATTTCTCTTTCTTTAATTTTATCTGTCAAGCTATTTAAAACACTCGAAAATGGAAGATCCAGTCGAGGGTCGCGATATTGTAGGATGATGTATGGTTGATCACTGCAATCTTTGCACCAGTCTTAGGCAATCTCCCACATTATCTTTTTCCTCTTGTACTGAATAATTCGGAATTGGAGGATCCAATTGAATGGTTGTGGCTGCATAGCATGATGTAGGCTTGATCAGTGTGCTGTTATGACTGTGTCGTTTAGGCACATTTCAGTGTCCCGTTTTTATTCCTCGAGCTGCTGGAAGGCCTAATTCCTAGAGCAGTCTCCTCCACCTTTCTTCCAAGTCTTCCCTCTACTCTCGCTTTAAACTCAAATTCCTGACTGAAGTTAGTTGTGGCCCTCACTTCCCTGTGCATTTCTGGCCTAGTTTTCTGAGTTAAACGATGTTGTTTTGAGTTTACTCCCATCCAATCACCCCTTTAAACAAATACGTGACATAAAAATGATGGGCGTTGGGATTTGCTCCCGCTGCAATCCAAGAGTGACTTCTGACACTTATAGTACCTAAAAGTGGCGGATAACAGAACTAAGATAGCCAAAAAATTTCAGACCAAGGCCTCTCACAATGATCTAAAAATGTAAACATTTGTGTGCACAAATTTGCAAGCAAAATAGTTATGTGACTTAGGAAATTGGATCAAGTTGCAAACACATAATCTTAATGAGTTTTTTTACTTAACCTGAGAAACATAAACATATATAAACAACCATCAAGAGCAAGCACATAACACAACAAAATGATAAAGGAGTTCACCCCTCTCTTGGGCTACATCTCCTTGTCCATCTTCCAATGGATCATTTTCATTAATGATCAAAGTTTCAAAATCAATGCTTTACAATGCTCATAATGAAAAATGGATGGCTTCGATGGCTCCGGAATGTCCAAAAACTCCTAGATGGGCTCTTTCTGCACCTGGTTTGGCCAAAAAATGAGAAGAATACACTTCTTGGAATTTTGTCCCTGTTATCGCACGGTTTGTAGGAAAGATTGAAAAGCTTGAGTCAAGGGCAAGACCGGCGTAACAAGAGCTTCCCCACCCAATGTCACCTCAATGG
>JASDQU010192343.1:30030-43991 GCA_032191745.1 Picea mariana | reverse complement strand
CATAAGAAGGTTGTAATGATCAAATATGACACATACCATGATACCTTGGACCAATTACCTCATGGAGCAAGAGCCTTCTTTGATACAAGCCCAAGCCGGTAGTGATGGAGGCTGGTACTGCTGGCAGGACAAATCTGGCTGAGAAGAAGAGAAGGGTCCTCCAGGACCATGCTCAAGTCGCTCCAGCTCTCGGTACTCCATGTCTAGGACCATGTGGGCCTCGAGACATGATCTCCTGGTTATCCCTAGATATCGGGGATAACAGTCCCCAATAGCTTGTTGTACCTGCTTGCCAAAACGTACTCTGTCAAAACTCAAAACTGAACCTAGCTCTGTGCGTTTCCTATGCCAAAAACCCATCACGCGCGCCATTCCAAAAATTGTGGCAAACTGTCGAACCGTTAGGGGACATAAGCACCTTTCCCAGTGGAGGTTGTGGTCGCGTGGCCCCATGTGGCCAAGCGTCGACCTACAATTTAGAACCCGTTTGTTGGGACCTCCGCACGTATGGTCGTATGACAAGTGTAATGTGACCAGGGCTAGGGCTAAACCCCGACCCTTTTCTGCCCGAAATGAACCTTAGTGCAAGTTTAAATAAAAATTTTATACCATAGGTGTTAAGAACCACCATAGGCGAGCTGGTAGCCCGACCTTTTCCAAGACTCCTCCCACCGGAGGTCTCGGGTTCGACCCCCACAGACTCCAACAAAATTTTACACTAATAACCAATGATGGGGTGCCACGTGGCACCTTTCCATTTGCCACAACCATGCCACATGTCAGACGAGGATTGGTCCACCACACCCTTCCAAATAAGCTTGCCACGTCATCTTTCGATGTCATTGGTACGGTCGTACGATAAGCCGACACGTGGACTATATGGACTACACAGTGAACATTTATTTTCCTATTTGAAAAAGTGGACAAAATGTGATATCTCACCCATACAGACTCCGTTTGAGCCCATTCAAGTTGCATTGGGATCGTGAGGGCAAGATATACACATTGAATCCATTTTCGAACAATTTCGAGCACTTTGGTTTTTGAGCATTTTTTGATCCCCTAGATCACACAAGAGGGAGAGTTATGTTTAAAATGAGATCTTATGATCTCTATTTATACAAAATGTAGCTAACATAGCTTCTCCATAAATTAAGGAGTAAAACAAAAGATTAGGGGTCAACAACCCTAATCTTGCCTCCTTAACAAAGTAATATTAAACAATTCACTTAAAATTTCACTTTTTGCACAAATTAAACCCTAATTAGGAGGACGTCACCTTTTTAGAGGACGTTTTGCCACTTTGAGGAAGTCATTGGTGTTGGAGAAGCATGGATAGGCCTCCAAAGGCCATGTGTCAAGCATATAAGCACTCATATCATAGTGAAGACCCTTCTCCTCCTCAAACGTCCATGTATCAAAGAGTGGCACCTCACCACCATGCCCTAGCCCCCAGGATCATGATGTCAAGATAAAAAATGGAACATTTTACCCCTCCTGGGAAAATCGTTTGGCAATAATGGGTGGGATAGGTTTTCCAAATCATCATCAAGGCCATCCAAGTCATATCTATCTCATCTGGCATGTGGGCCCCTGACATCCAACCTGTGGGCTTGTAGCCCCATGGAAGCCCAAGCTAGGCTTGTTCTCCAAAAACTATCCACCAGCTAGGCCCTGCAAAGACAAATGAACATGCCCTCCAAGGATCTCAATTCATAATATCGTGATAAGTGGATCCAATCAATAAATAATCCATCTAAGCACATGCATCAAAGATCACTATATGAAACAATTAACATCTCAAAGACACTATGCGACTTGTCAAGCTTAAGTATGGGAGGGTTGACGAGGTGTCCTATTGGGTAGGTCTTGCCCTAGGTCAAGGAGAGCTTCCAAGAGATCCCTCTCTAAGCCATGTAAATTGGATGAGGTGGTAGGGGTCAAGACTCAATGGGCATAGAGATCATGACATACAAGGGGTCGTAGTGTCTCATTCATGGTTGCCTTTGTATAAGGTGTGTGGTACCTTCGTTCGCAATGCACTTTTTCCAATCCCATCAATTTCCTTTTATCTTTCTTTCTTTATTTTCTTTCAATATAGCATAAGGAGAGATTGAAGGTCACTACCCTGGCATGGTGACCAGGTGGTGGCAATGTCACCCACAAATACCTAATGGAAATGAGAAGGCTCACTTGTGATGAGACTCCCTTTCTCTCAGCCATGCAACTGAGAGTCATTTCCCTGGTTTGGTGACCAGATGATGACAATGTCATACCACTATATATCCATAGACGTGATAGGCTGTCTCGTGATGAGACCTTCTATCCTTCAACTAACCTTTTAAGCATTATTTATTATATTGTGGGTCCCCTTTATTCAAAGACAAGTGTTTCATTACTTTATTGGGTGATCCCTAGGCGAAGCATCTGGAAGGTTTATATAAGGATTTTATATTTTACCCAACACCAACCCCTCTGGAAGGTCACTATCATGGCATGGTGACTAGGTGGTGGCAATGTCACCCAAAAATACCTAATGGAAATGAGAAGGCTCACTTGTGATGAGACTCCCTTTCTCTCAACCATGCAACTGAGAGCCATTGCCCTAGTTTGGTGACCAGATGATGACAATGTCATACCACTAGATATCCATGGACGTGATAGGTCGACTCGTGATGAGACCTCCTATCCTTCAACTAACCTTTTAAGCATTCTTTATTATATTGTGGGTTCCCTTTATTCAAAGATACGTGTTTCATTACTTTAATGGGTGATCCCTGGGCAAAGCATATGGAAGGTTTATATAAGGCTTTTATCTTTTACCCAACACCAATCCTTCTGTGCCTTTAGCCCCTTCTTCCCATAGAATGAGGGACAACCCCTTCTTGGGTCAATACACCCTAAAATCCCAAGAGATAAAGAAATGGAGGGGAATAATGATAGAAAATGGTATGTATGGTCGTGAATGGTACGATGGATAATTAAGGGAGTTCCCAGTAGCAAACCCATCCCCAAGGAAAACCACTTATTTGGGCACAATGTCAACCACCAAGGTGAAGAAGGGAAAAAGACATAGTGTCCAAGCACATATCATGAAATCTAGAGCAATATAAGTTACAACATAATCAAATGGCTTAAATATTGAAATCGTGCTCACCACAATAATGACTTGTACCTCATGGAGCAAGGCTCACTTCTTTCCGGAAGCTAGCTGGTGTGGTGGATGCCATCTGAAAAACTGTGACCATCTGTGGTCGTGAGTGGGTTTTCCATTTTTGCAAAAGGGTATTGTTGGTCATGTAGTCTCTCGGCACTCCATATATGCAAACCAAGGGCCTCGATATATGATCTCCTTAGTTATCCACAAAATGGGGATAACAATGCCCATTTTCTTCCTCGTTTATTTTTGTAAATTCTGGAACTAATCTATTAAAAGTACAGTAGAGATACAATCATAAGGTCACAATGATTATCCCTAAGAATGGACAAAAATTAGGCATGCCCTTATTGGGAAACCAGGCAGGGAAGAGACTTGATCATCTTGCCTACCCTATGGAGGGAAACTAGGCTTAAAAAAATATTGGAGATATTTGTCTGTTTTCTTAATAACATAAGACCAAAAAAAAAACTTGGAAGTCCTAGATAAAAAAACTAAAAAATAACAGAAGCATGGGCATCAAGTGTGCTTGTCGGTCATGATGGGAGGGCCATACAGAAGAATTTATTCTACAACGGGGCAACCACTGAAATCGTTGTCGTTGTCGTTGGGGGAGCTGGAGCTATAGGAGCTTGGATCCTTGACCGAGAGGCCTTCACTCTTGATAAAGGGAGCCATCAACGAACTGTGCTTTCCTGGAGCGGTCTCAACAACTTATTTTTTGGAAGTCTCTTGAGGTGTCGAGGTGTAGGGTGGGCCGCAAAATGAAGAGGATGGGTGCCAGGGGAGGGAGGATCTGAAGGAGGAGGACGAGCGGTGGGGAATGGGGTGAGAGAGGCGTTCTGGGAGGGCTCTAAACAAAAACGCCCAGGAGGCTGAGGAGAGTGCAGGTGAGAAGGTTTTTTATCACCTAGTAACTACGACAGTTCCTGGAGGTGTGACAGGATGTTGGGAGGGAGCCTAAAACCTCCTCTTCCCAATCGTCTAAAATATTTCGCAGCGAATCGGGGACCGAGTGATCGTAGCCATCCTAGTTGGACAGGAGGGGCGGGAGAGGAACTGTGGAGGCTCGCCCACCACAACCACTTCGCCCCAAGGTGGGGGTGGCACTCTTGCGGGGAGGCATGAGAGAGGAACTGTGCTTGTAGGGTGCTACGAGGGGGGAGTGATACCACTAAATTCAAATAGAAAAAAGATTCCACATGTGGAGAGAAGAGAGCCAACTCGTGGAGAAGACAAAGGAAGAATGACAGGAAAGATCACGGCTAGAAGAGTGATAAGTGCCATGTGGAGGGGGTGTCAAATCCTACGCCATTAATGTTACCAACCTTTGCAAGCACGTGGACTGGTGCGACGTACAATGGCCATGCAGGTGGGGAGCGGGAGCTGTGGGAGGAGTAATGGAACGACGTCTCGGGATGGGAGGGCATTTAATACGCATGAGGAGGGGGTGACGTGGAGCGCACCCAGTTTTCTTTTTGCGTGTTGAGGGGACTCGAGGTGCCTGACAGGTGGACAGGGGTGACACCCGCATCCGGGGGAGAAGAATCCCTGAGCACAATGTCGATACAAACTCCCCTGAGTGAGTGGTTGGAGAGGTCATCCATGGTTAGTTCTTGAAGGTCAGAGTTGTATGTGAAGCTTTCATTGGAAATTCTGTCCATCGGGGAGTTCACCTTGCGTTGGACATGGAGGAAGGATATGGAGTCCCTGAATTCCATAAGTTGAGCTAGATGATGAAGTCGCTGGTCTAAACTCCAACTAGGGGAGATTTTTGGTCTTCGAGAGCCATTTTGAAGATGAACTTCCATAGAGATGATTAGTTGAGAGTCACCTTCGACTAAAAGAGGAAAGAGTGCTCTTTGTCGAGCAATTCTAAGGCCATGGAGGAGACCTGAGAGTTCAACGACATTGTTTTTGTCATGGCTTATGGCTCTGTATTGAATACGGACAATGGCACCTTTGTTGTCTCTGAAGACTCCTCCAAAGCCTGCAGGACCAACATTACCTTTTGAGGCACCATCGAAGTTGAGTTTGAGGAAACCGTGAGGAGGAGGACACCCATGCTCTGGAATGGAGGGGGCCCTTGTGTGGGAATCTGTAGAAGAATGGGGGCCCACGTGGGTGGTAGGAGTGATGTCCCATTGTGGAAGAATTAAAGCTTTGTCTAGCTGTGCTTTACAGTCAAGGTCAGACCAGAATTGGAGATGAATTGTTTCTAGCATATGTTTTCTACAAGTGGCCTAGAGGATGTCTTCTGAGGAAGATTGGTCTTCAAATATGCAACGATTGTTCTCTTTACATATGTTCCAGATAATGAAGCCAGGGAGAAGCTGCCAGTCATGGTTGAGAATTGTGTTCTGGTAGGGATTGTCAACCCAATTTTTGAGAGTATGAGTTATGTTGCCATGATCCTGGTTGGATTTTCTATAGAGCATCATTGCATTATCCCATATGTTGTTGGAAAAGGAAAAATTGTCAAGTATATGGTCTATGGAATACTCATTGTTGTAGCAGAGCACATCTCAAAGGTCCAGAAAATCCTCTTTTGAGGATGTTGTCCCAAGTTAGGATGCACTTGTGGTGGACCAACCATAGAAAGATTAAGATCTTTGGCCAAGTTCTGAGGGACCAAAGCTTGGCCTAGCTAGGGTCTGGAGGATCTGGCTGAGGGGGGTTGAGATGTTGATAGGCTTCTTTGATAGTAAAAATTCCTTTTGGCGAGTACCCCCATTTGATCTTGTCATTGTCCTAACTGATTCAAATTTTTCGACTGCTCACATCTTGCTCGATTTGCGTTCCGGTTTCTGTTGAAAAGTGAAGAAGGGAGTTGTGGAGTGGTAACCATTGCCTGAAGTTTTGTTGATCTGTAGTATACCAGTGGTCCTTAAACCTTGTATTTCCTTGTGGTGGTAAATTATGGTGTCTTTCTAAACTTGGAAGATGCTGCCAAGAGTTCAACTAGAAATTTGTGTGGGTGCAATTTCTGATTTCCCAAAAGTTGCATTGTTGGATGAGGTGACATTGGAGTTTTGCATAATTCCAAATGAGTGAGCCTTGAGAGATAGGAGTGAAGCGGATCAGGTTGTGAGGGTTCCAATTTGGGGTGTATTTTTTGTGCCAGAGTTGTGCCCAAGGACTGGAGTTGTTGGATATCCAGCTCCACCAAGTTTTCACGCTGAGAGTTTCATTGCTCTTGAAAAGTGGGTGTTATTATCACCACTTCAGAGAAAAGTGTGATGTATCTTCCGAATGGAATTGGGCACCCATTTTGGAGTTGCAAGAACAAAGAAGAGATACAAAGGCATCGTTTGCAAAACATACTTTATGAGAACTAGATGCCCTGCTAGATTGAGGTTTCTAAAGGTCTAGGAGGAGATATTTTGAGTTAATTTGTCGATGAGTTCCTTCCAGGTGGAGTGTTTTATGGCTGAAGCGATTAGGGGAGCACCCAGGTATTTGGACGGAAGAGAAGAGGTAGCAAAACCCAGGGTTCTAGCAATGTTTCGTTGGGTATTGGGGGTCGTGTTAAAGAAGAAGACGAGAGATTTTTCCAAATTAACAGATGCTCTCGAGGCATTTGAAAAGGTGTTGAACATGTTTTTAAGGGTGTGGTATTCTTGAATGGATGGGTGTTCCAGGAGAATGTTATCATCAATAAATTGTTGGTGGGTCAAGGGATGACTATTGTGGAGACTTGATCCTTTAAGAGCCATTTGAGCGAGCATTTGTTAGAATTCGACTTAACTCTTCAACCATGAGGTTAAAAAGAAAAGGGGAGAGGGGATCTCCTTGTCGAATTCCTCGGGAGGGGATGAAGGTGGGGGAGGGGGAGTTGTTAACAAGAACGGAGAAAAAAGTGGAGTAAAGGAGAGAAAGGATCCAACGTACCCAATCTTGACTGAAGCCAAAGGCTAGGAGAATCTTTTCAATGTATTTCCAACTGAGGCGATCAAAATATTTGGAGAGGTCTAGTTTAAGAAGCATGCACGGTTTCTTGGTGATTTTTAAGGAGTGGATGACCTCATGGGCTAGAATAATTCCATCCAGAATCTTCCTGCCCTCGACATAGCCCGTTTTTTCAGAGGAAATGAGCAGGGGAAGGAGAGATTTTTAACCTGTTTTCTATGACATTAGTGATGATTTTGTAGATAACATTCCAGAGAGCTATGGGTCTATACTTACTTGGAGCTGCAACATTTTCTTCTTTGGGGATCAAAGTGAGGAAGGTGACATTGAGGGCAGGGAGGACCCATTGACGATTGTGTGCTTCTTCCACAATGTCCAACACATCCAACTTTAGTAGATCCCAGTAGGCACGAAATAAGTTGATTATAAAACTATTTGGCCCAAGAGCCGTGCCTTATTTCATTTGCATGAAAAAATATTCCACCTCTTGGAGAGTGATTGGGCACATTAAGGAGGCATTGTGTTGATAAGTGACAAGACAAGGGATGTGGTTGGCTACTCGTTGAATGGCGTCCCCCCTGGAGCACTTGTCCTCCATGAGTAGATCTCTGTAGAAGGAGACCAAATCAGTTTCTATGTCCTTATGGGTTTCGAGTCGAGTAACATATTGCTTTTTAAGGCAAGAGATTCCGTTATGCATTCTGTGTTGGATGGTTGAGTGGTGGAAGAAAGAGGTGTTGTGTTTGCCTTCCTTCAACAAAGATATTCTTGATTTTTGTTTCCAAATCATTTCTTCTTGCTGACATCGCTCCTTTATTTGAGATTGAAGTTCCGATTCTCTATGAGAGAGAGCTACTGAGTGTCCTTCTTGGATGATTTGTTGTTGCAGGGTCTCCATGTTCTTCTCCAGGGTGGTTTTGGCTAAGAATATGTTCCCAAAGGTCATTTTGTTCCCTACTTTCAGATGTTGTTTCAACATTTTTAGTTTTTGCTGAAATCTATACATTTTGGAGCAGCCCGGGGGATGGGTGGACGACCAACAGTTTTGGATCATAGGCTTGAACCCTAGATTGGATAAGTAGAATTTTTCGAATCTGAAGGGGAAAAAATGATCCTTGCCTCTTTGGTGCTAGTGTAAGCAGATGGGCCAGTGGTCCGAGCCTAAGGAAGGGAGAATGGAGGAGGAAAGCTCATCCCCTGCTGTTGCAATGTCTTCAGAGACTAGAAATATGTCAAGGCATGAGGCGATATGAGAGGGGCCTCCATGTCAGTTATTCCAAGTGTAAATGCCATTGGTGGTTTCCAGATCCACTAGTTCATTGTTCTCAATGAAATTCTTGAAGCTAGTATCCTCCTGTGTGAGTAGGCAACGACCTCATTTTTTTCCCTCAAGATCAATGATGAGGTTGAAGTCACCATCGAGGATCCAATTCTGTCTGGGTTGTTCTTGCTTATACCAGTCTAGGAGTTTCATAAGATTGATCTTTTGTTAAGAAGTTTGTGGACCATAGACATTGGTGATAAAGCCATGCACGTCCGTACCTATAAGGCGGTAGGACGTTGAGTTGGACTTTCTGGTGGTGGTGAAGTCATTGAGGGTGATGGTTGAAGGGTTCCAAGTGATTGCGAGACCACCTGTGGCCTTGGCCACATCCACTGCAATGGATTTGTTGTTTTTCCAAAGACGTGAAAGCAAAGTCTGGAGATTTTCATTGTTTCTTTTTGTTTTTTGGATCAAGAGTATTGTGGGTTTTTCTTGGTGAAATTTCCCGCCAAGAATTATGTGTTTGTTGAGACCATTGATGCCCCTAACATTCCCAGAAATGACTTTCATTAGGAACCTTGAGTGTTGGAAGAAAAAAATTTAGTGAGCTAAGCATATTTCCCTGACTCCACTAACCTAGAACCCAAAGAGGCGATGCGGTGGAGATTTGTTTTGCATCCTCACTTCTTGAGATATTTGATGACCTTTTTCAGATCAATTGGTGGGTTATTTTGTAACCCAAGTCTGGCGTGCAATTTGGCTTTGTTGAGGACCTCCTCGAGGAGATGAATCTGCTTTGGGACTATCATGTGGTAGGCATGTTTTTTGCATGCATCCTCCAGTCCCAGGAGATATAGCTCACCCAAATCCATAACTCCCATGTCTTTTTTATCGCGCAGTTTGTAGTTTAGGTCAAATGGCTAAAGGATAAGGGTCAAACTGGCGAAACAGGAACCTTCCCCACCCAATGTCACCAGAATGGGGAGGTTCTTTCTGTTTAGGGAGGTTAGCCCAGGGGAGACGTCCCCGGTAACTTGGGGTTTGAAGAGGCAAAGAATATAAGGTCAAGAAGTAAGGTTTTTTCTCCTCTCAAGTTACCACCGATATCAGATAATCCAGCTAATCAGCCAATAAAGAAGTGAATCCCTATTGAGAACACCTGCCCGGAACAAGACAATAACAACACAATATGTATATTTGCAGGTTATAATTCAAAGGGTTAGTACTTCTTAATTATCTAATTTCATTTAATAAGCAATATAATAGACAAAATGAGGTCAACGTTTTGCAACATAGCCTATGCAAGATCACCAATTCATCAATGTCTATAATAATGACCAAGCCAATAGTATTTTCACTCAACAATAGCTCAATAAATGCTTGACGTCATCTTTAATTGCTTATTTGCTAGTTAGAAGGGTTGTTGCGTCAAGTATGACGTCAGCACTAGTTAGTGGCATTAAGGTTAGTTAGGGTTTCAAAAATGAAAGTTTTAAAAGATGATTTTGAACACTACAAGCTCAACGTTGTAAGTATAACCAGTGCCTTAGGGTAAAATGGGGTCAAAGGCAAGGGAAAAAGGTCTCGAGAGGATTTAAAATTTAGAGACTAGAAGGTAAGGTTCTATGGTGCTGCAATGGCAGGGCCCTAGAATCAAAACCCTAAGGGAAGGAGGCTCATTTCGATGTTGCTTAAGCAAGGCCTCATGCTCCTTCCTCTTTCTCTAAATACACTTGGCAAAACGGCTAGCTTCAAAGTACAGGTCTAAGGGAGAAAGTGTTGCAGGGGCAAGGCTTTCAAACCCTAAAGGTTAAAACCCTAGGTGTAGACTCAACTAGGCCTAGAACGTCTCCTATTTTCAACCTATAACTCTAATGCTAACTTAGAAAAATGGAGAAAAGTGTAGCCACGGCTAGGCTATATCTTCCTTTATCAATGGCTAAAACTATTTCTCAAACATGGGGACATATAGCAATGACCTACTAGTGTGCTTGCTACCTAGGGTTTCAAGATTCAGCAATATAATAGCAATATAATAGAAAAATGTAAGAAATTAAGCCTACAACCATTAACTTAAGAAGTTTTGCATGAAAAATTCACTTACATATCATGAAGAATGCCTAATCAAACCCTAGTTGTAAACCTTCCATGAGAGAAACACCATAAATGCCAAGAGAAATTGTAACATACCCGCTACCTAAATCAAATTTTTCCGGTTCTCTGTCGGACTCGAACCCCTAAATAAACATGGAGGCCCAGCGTAAACTGGCTCTTTCTCTCTCCTTCTCCGTTCCCATGTGATCGTGGGTTATGTTCACGGTTCAGTTTGAATACAACGTCTTTTGTGTTTCGCGCTTCGGTGCCATAGTAATGTCCAAACATTCGACTCTGCAACCGTCGAACCCCGGCAGGGCTAGCGAGCGACCCATGGGGATGAATCCCTACGGGGTCAGTGAATGGCCATTAGGAACAAACCTTAACAGGGGTAGAGAACAACCAATGAGGAACGCCTCGTTGTAAGGTTAGGTGGTATACAGGTGGCAAGAGGGAAACGTGACACAGTGGTCGTCATGATAGGGAGGGGCCCCACACGCCACACTATTCTGGACCCCCCCCCCCCATTAAAGGTAGAATGGCAAGGGGGCTCCAGAATGCATCCTCAGTCGTAGATCTGGGCGGGTGGACTCTAGCCGTCCAGATCTACTCCCTTCTTATCCTAAAGCATAGTCAACGTCCTAGCTTAAGTTAACGTCTTATTTCCACATCTAACGATCATTATAGACCCTGAGATCCTCTGACAGAATGTCGTCCGTTCATCGCGGTTTACCGTCACGAAAATCCGGACTCTCGATCACGGAGCTCCCGAATCTTCGATGAGCTCTCTTCCGGCCTTAGCCCCTCCTGGCTATGCCTTCTGGTCCATATGAACACTCTCATAAGACCGCCGCCTTATATCCTCCTATCAGGGTTTCGGACTATCAAGTGCCAAAATGCACTTGTCCTCAGGATTCGCGATCCCTCGAATCTCGACGCGTCTTTCACGTGTTATCCCTCCTGGCTAAGCCCTGGTCCATGCGACCACCTCTTGTATAACTGCAGCCATATACTTCTGTCGAGATTCCTCCTATCGGGGTTTTGACACTCGTGATGTCCCAACAACTTGGTTCACCGATCCTCGATTCCCAACACGTTCCTCTGCTGCCTTAGCCTCCTGGGCTAAGTCTTTATTCCACGTGACCAATGTCCCCGTGACCACAACCTTACCTCTCGTCGGGGTTTCGGACTTCGGAGTTTCACAATGTATGGACTTCTCGTCCCAGTGATTCTCGATTCTACAAATCCCGATTGGCTGACAGCTGGCCCCCACAAAACAAAGCTTTCCTCCTTCCCTAATCTGCTGACAACTGGCTCCCACTTATCGGAGTTTCACGGTTCACGATTCCAAAATGCATAAACACTTTGTCACCAGGATCCCCGATATCCCGATGACCCAAACACTGATCAACAACTTCCTATCAGGCATTTCCCCGATGGCACTGATTGCTGCCACGCGTCCTCCTCAAGATGGATGGTTCTGATCTCTCCGAGATTTCAAGACTTGTGATGTCCCGATTCCTTTGACCTCAGGAACTCCGATTTTCCGAATGATGATATCCCGATGAAGGTTGGGAATTCTGCCTGGTGTGAGAAGGGTTAAACCTGTGCACCTCCTGTCCGATCTGACGGCTGACGGGTAAATGGGCCAAGATATAACGGTCTAGATCCATTCTTCCCGCGCACACTCCAGACACTAAGCTCCGAGCATCTTAACCCGATCCAACAGCTGACGAGATTTCTGAATGAGATCCAACGACTCAGATTGTCCCACCTTGTGCATTCTTCCACTACTTCGTGGATGTGGAAAGATCAATGGTTCAAATGTTCTCCTGGGCCTTGGGATCTACGATCCTGATTTCCTCGCTGTTCAAGAAGATAGAGGGAAAGAGGGGCAAGGTATGTAACGCCCTTGTTACTTTCGTCAATCTAACGGTCGTGAATGGCTATGGGTCATCCGACGAGATCTTGTTCGTCGATTTGTTACTTATCCCTACACTACTATCTCGGAACCTTAAGAGGGTCATTCCTCCTCGTACAGGGTTATTAAGACTTGCCCATTCAAGTCCCTTTTCCAGGTTCTTGGAAAACCTTTCCAAGAAGGGAATCTCTGTGAAGAGTCCTATTCCGGGGCCTTCCTGGAAACAGACAAAGGGAACAAACTCTCGAGGATGGACTGGAAGTCCGACTTAGTTCAACCTAGGCATAATTAGATTCATTTATCAACGTAAGTCATGCATGGTTTCCTCTGTTATAAGCATATATCTATTCATTCTTATCAAACACTGCACATACATTCTTACACTGAAATTGTTCACAATTTCACAGTTATATGAGCATATATATATATATATATATCAGTATATGAATTTCAATATGCAATATGTAAAACACTTATCAGAATTAACACCAGAAGTGGGTGCAACTACTGAGAGGGGTGCTCGTTTCCACCCAACCGTAGGCTCAGTGAATCCCGACAAATTTACCACTAGCCACCCCTAAGCTGAGACCACGATGCTGTTGAGACTGCGTCTCTCTGTTTTCCAGTGACCAGGAGTGAAGGTTGCAATCCTTCCTCTCTACTATCACTCACTCTGCGTAATGCTAGAGTTCCCCTCACGTCTGCCCCCTTTCAATCACTTCTGCCATACGCCTTATCCTCTTGCGAGGTTGTGGCTGGCACGATTACCCTTGCGCCGATCAGGCCTGACGACTCTACAGACGGGCGGTTCACCATCCCATCCCTCATCAAGTCGTCCGCCTACCAGCCTGCGAGACATTAAATTTGGGGCCAGCGAGCCGCTTTTGGTTCTCCGGGCCAGTGGAGTCCAAATACGGTACTAATTCTCGGTGGAAGTTAACGCCACCTTTTCAGGTGCCTTCCACCGCCATCATGGTCTCTTTTCTGCACATCCCCTCTCAGCAGTCCCACAATAAATTCAAAATGTTGTTCATATTCATTGACCTTTTCCTCAAGGTCCATTTACATCACATATTCATATTTATGAGTTTGCCATATTTCTTGGCCAGTCCAGTTATATTTACAAACTGGGGGAAATAGGGTGTTACAATTCCCTCCCCCTTAAAAGGAACATCTTCCTCGATGTTCTTAGCTACTAACGTGGATTGCATGTACAGAAGTAAACAAAATCGGATNCACTCACTCTGCGTAATGCCAGAGTTCCCCTTGCGTCTGCCCCCTTTCAATCACTGTTGCCATACGCCTTATCCTCTTGCGAGGTTGTGTGTGGCACGATTACCCTTGCGTCGATCAGGCCTGACGGCTCTACGGACGGGCAGTTCACCATCCCATCCCTCATCAAGCCATCCGCCTACCAGCCTGCAAGACATTAAATTTGGGGCCAGCGAGCTGCTTTTGGTTACTGGGCTAGTGGAGTCCAAATACGGTATTAATTCTGAGTGGAAGTTAACGCCACCTTTTCAGGTGCCTTCCACCGCCATCGTGGTCTCTTTTCTGCACATCCCCTCTCAGCAGTCCTGCAATAAATTCAAAATTTTATTCATATTCATTGACCT
>JASDQU010192343.1:10035-28946 GCA_032191745.1 Picea mariana | reverse complement strand
AGGGCATCCCGTTAATCCCCCCAACAATGGTCAAGTGGGTTAGTGTAAGATCCAAGCAATTATCAGAAATGTAAGGAACCTGATGCATATATAAGAAAGTTATAATGATCAAACATGACACATGCCATGATACCTGGACCAATTACCTCATGGAGAAAGAGTCTTCTCTGATGCAAGTCCGAACCGATGGTGATGGATGTTGCTGCTGATGATAGGACAAACCTGGCAAAGAAGAAGAAGGATGGGCCCTCCAGGGCCATGCTCAAGTCAATCCTACTATCGATACTCCATGTCTAGGACCTGTGGGCCTCGAGACATGATCTCCTAGTTATCCCTAGAAAAAGGGGATAACATCTGGCTCCAACTCGGGGACATGTGCTCACCGTAGAGCGCATGAGAACCTCAGCATCTCTGGCATAAACCTGCAGACCTTCTCACACTTGAAAAGAAACATTAGCAACAAAGGTGGGGTGGTATTGCCACCCCGCAAACATAACATATACGTTTATAGAGTAATCATAAATGTGAATAGAAAGTGAAATACTTACATGTACTTACCTATTGGTTGCATGTTGGTGTAGTCAAACAACCAGTGAAGCCAACCCAACAACGTTCCTCGATACTTGCCTTTGTGCTTCATCATAAACCAAAACAGTGATAAATCAAGAAAAAAAAAGTCATGAGTTAGAATATACATCATATCATCGGGGAAGGCAGAATCTAACTCATGGAGGCAGGAGGGAGGGATAAAATCCTGCCAAGTCCATCTTTGAGAAAAGTACTCAATCCAATCCAAGAAAGGGTCATGAAAAATACAAGGTTCAGAAAACTGACTCAAAGGGCCTGTAAACTGGTTACCTAGGACATCCTCATTCTCTGAAGTCAAGGAAGGGATCGACAAAGATTTAGCAGACGACTAACAAACTATCAAGGGAAAGTTGAAAAACTGATTGGAACTTGCAGTACCCAACCAACCCTTGGAGTCTAGGGTTTTCCTAGGAGGAAGCTCAACATAAAAAAGGTACTTCCCAACTATACCTTTAATGGAAAAGCATGGTAAAGTAATGACAGGTGGCTGGAGTGAAAAGTCACGAGAATCCTTCTTTAGGAAAACAATGTTTTTACTCCTATCAAAATCCGAGCATAGTGGCAGTTGATAGTCATCTTCACAGGGTAAATCTAAGTGCTCGAAGGAGTACTCATCAAAGGCCTCAAGGGAAGACCGGAAATCATCAGTGAAATGTTGTATTCGGTCAACCTTGGGTGTTTGTGGAGGGTCACTAAATATCTCATCTCCTTGTTGCCACTGTTCAAGAGCTTGTTGTGACAATTGCGAAGGCGACACTTGGGGATGACCTTTTATATCATAGATGGGATCTGTATTGTAACTAAACGCATCCCACCTACGTCTTCCAACGTGTATGAACTCGTCAAAATCAGCTATGTCAGTATCAATATCATAACATGGAGGAGTCAAAACATCCAATACTTCTCTACTCTCTGTGTCATAAGGCAAAGAACCACTAAAAACTTGGAAGGGGGAATAATTTACCTCGCTTAATCCTTCCTGTGCAAGATCTTCAAGTATTTGGATAGCATCATCAGGTGGAAGATCTGCCTCTACATCTTCAGTCTTGAGACACAAGGGATCTAGCTCATCCAAGGGTTCCACTCCTTCTTCTTTATCTGAATCATAGAACAAGGTATCATCAAAAGAATCAAAATGACTTACCTCATTCTCTTCATCTTGTGCAGGAGTGACAGGATCTTGGAAAGCTTCATCAAACTGAGGACCGATTATTGGTGCTTCATCCTCATAATTCACGTTTCTGGTTACATCTTCGTTGCATTCTATTGGATTATGGGAGAGATCTTGCTCCTCTTCAAGGGGTTGATAATGGTCTTTATAAACCTCATCTCTTACATCAGAGGATTTTTGGTATTGATCATGATAAGCCCTCCTGAGATCTTCTACAATCTCAGTGGTGAATCCTTTGTGGTGTAAGGTTACCATGAGGTTTTGAAGGACATCTTCATACGTTTGGCAATCTGGCTTAGTAAGGTCTATAAACCTATTGATGAGGTGCATGAAAGATGATATACCCATGTCCTTGCAACAACTCTTAAAACGATTTTGTAAGTAGGATGACAGAGTGAGCAAAAACAATTTTATAAGAGCATCCTCTCCTCCCAACTTTATCTCGCTCAAATATTCCATAAAACTTACTATGTGAGGAGCTGGGAGGCCCAAAAATGTTGGAGAGTTGTTTAGCCATTTTGTATCAAAGTAACTTGGGTATCCTTGAAAACTTCTGAAATCAATACTTGGATACATTTGTTCCTAGTGTGCCATGATCCCATAACTTGAAAATATCACAAAAAGTAATGTGGCACCCTAAGAAATATTAATGGAGTCACCAGATAGTTTTCCTGAAACTATCAAAGAAAAGGGGAATAAAAGCCTAGTGGAGTCACCAGGTAAGCTTGTAAGAGAAAGGTCTTTGAGGCAAGGCTTACCAAGAGATTTGCCATTGAGGACTCAGTGTTCCCTGACAACGACGCCAAAATGTTATCGCGCAGTTTGTAGTTTAGGTCAAATGGCTAAAGGATAAGGGTCAAACTGGCGAAACAGGAACCTTCCCCACCCAATTTCACCACAATGGGGAGATTTTTTCTGTTTAGGGAGGTTAGCCCAGGGGAGACGTCCCTGGTAACCTGGGGTTTGAAGAGGCAAAGAATATAAGGTCAAGAAGTAAGTTTTTTTCTCCTCTCAGGTTACCACCGGTATCAGATAATCCGGCTAATCAGCTAATAAAGAAGTGAAGTCCCTGTTGAGAACACCTGCCCGGAACAAGACAATAACAACACAATATGTATATTTGCAGATTATAATTCAAAGGGTTAGTACTTCTTAATTATCTGATTTCATTTAATAAGTAATATAATAGACAAAATGAGGTCAACGTTTTGCTAAATAGCCTATGCAAGATCACCAATTCATCAATGTCCATAATAATGACCAAGCCAACAGTATTTTCACTCAACAATAGCTCAATAAATGCTTGACTTCATCTTTAATTGCTTATTTGCTAGTTAGAATTGTTGCTGCGTCAAGTATGACATCAACACTAGTTAGTGGCATTAGGGTTAGTTAGGGTTTCAAAAATGAAAGCTTTAAAAGATGATTTTGAACACTACAAGCTCAACGTTGTAAGTCTAACCAGTGCCTTAGGGTAAAATCGGGTCAAAGGCAAGGGCAAAAGGTCTCAAGAGGATTTAAAATTTAGAGACTAGAAGGTAAGGTTCTATGGTGCTGCAATGGCAGGGCCCTAGAATCAAAACCCTAAGGGAAGGAGGCTCATTCCAGTGTTGCTTAAGCAAGGCCTCATGATCCTTCCTCTTTCTCTAAATACACTTGGAAAAATGGCTAGCTTCAAAGTACAGGTCTAAGGGAGAAAGTGTTGCAGGGGCAAGGCTTTCAAACCCTAAAGGTTAAAACCCTAGGTGTAGACTCAACTAGGCCTAGGACGTCTCCTCTTTTCAACCTATAACTCTAATGCTAACTTAGAAAAAGGGAGAAAAGTGTAGCCACGACTAGGCTATATCTTCCTTTATCAATGGCTAAAACTATTTCTCAAATATGGGGACATATACCAATGACCTACTAGTGTGCTTTCTACCTAGGGTTTCAAGAGTCAGCAGTATAATAGAAAAATGTAAGAAATTAAGCCTACAACCATTCACTTAAGAAGTTTTGCATGAAAAAATCACTTACATATCATGAATAATGCCTAATCAAACCCTATTTGTAAACCTTCCATGAGAGAAACACCATAAATGCCAAGAGAAATCCCCCAAGAAGAGTTGCGCCTCACTTCCAACACCAAAAATACCAAGCAAAATGCTAAAAGATAGTCTCTCACAAGAGAGTGAGTTGTGTTTTTCCAAAATGAGGAAAAACGTCCTCTATTTATACCAATCCATGACCTTTCAATTAAAAAATAGGTCATCAAAACAACCGACAAGGCTGACTACAAAATTTACACTGTTTTTGCATTAACTGCTAGAAAAATGACATAATATGAGCAAAAGGTGGGACGTCAAGCCCTTCCGAGGGAGACGTTGGCCCTTTTTTGGGCATATCCAGCATCCAAAGGCCAAACGTTGGCCCTTCTAGGGCTCCTCCAAGCTGCCACACGTGCCAAATAGCTCCATCACACTGCCACACGCTCAGGATAACGTCCTGTTCTGTTGGGTGATGTCCTGTCCATCAAAGGGCAAACGTTCCATATGAAATGGCTGATCCTCCCTAGGCCGGGCTTTGCCAAAGTGTCCTGGGTGGAACATCCTTCTTTCTTCTTGTGCAAAGGCTCATCACAACGTTGTCCTGTTTCTGCCATCCCATCAACCATCTGATGGGCTCTTCAGCCCCATGGAGGTTCGAGCTAATCATATCCCCATGTGTATCGGTCCACTGGTACCTGTCCGCCAGGTATGGTCTTACACATCAAAAACTTCGCCCTCCATGGGCTCATGAGTCCTTGGGATCATAGCAATGTCAATCATATCTCATCATTAAATTTATCAAATACATGCATAAAACCCCTAGCATATCCTCTAATAGCTCAAAGACATTACACTAATCTACTATACAAAGTTGAAGAGATAGACAGAACAACCTATTGGGCTGATATCCATAAGAAGAGGGAAGTTTCCACAGAAGATTATTAAAGCCATGTTCATGAAGTGATATGGTCTAAGGATGTCAAGTCATAGTGAAGACCAGGGGTAAGTATTGTGTGTGGGTGCCTTTGTAGGAGGTGAGTTGTACCCGTCATGGATGCACTTTTTCCAAGCCCCTTTATTGCCTTTATTCTTTATTTATTGCTTTTTATTTGTTTTTACTTCAAGGTCTGACCAGAGGACACTGCCTTGGCATGGTGACCAGAGCTGACAGTGTTACCCACTAGTATTTTCGCAGGAATGATAAAGTTGGCTCGTGATGAGACCCTTTTTCCCTTAGCCATGCAACCAAAGGTCATTGCCCTGGCATGGTGACCAGATAATGGCAATGTCATACTGCTAGATACCTATGAACATAATGGGCCGTCTCGTGATGAGACCTCCCATCCTCTTGGTTAGGTCTTGTTTTTTTGTTATTTTTCTTCGGGTCCCTTTTGTTTCTTGTTGAGAGGCCTTTTATTGCCTTCTTGGGGATCCCTAGGTGAAGCATCTATGGCTTTTATCTTTTACCAGCTGCTTTTACCCCCTGGGCCTTTAGCCCCTTCTTCCCATAGGACGAAGTGTAACCCCTAAAGTAGGTCATCCTAATGCCCGGACTAGGGGAGTGGGATGGATGTATGGGAGATAAGATGTAAAGTGATAGTATGGTGGGAGCGGACAATGGCTCTTAAAATCCCCCCTGGTGGCTAACCATGACCCATGGATACAAGCTTGCTAGGGCATCTCGTTAATCCCCCCAACAATGGTCAAGTGGGTTAGTGTAAGATCCAAGCAGTTATCAGAAATGTAAGGAACCTGATGCATATATAAGAAAGTTATAATGATCAAACATGACACATGCCATGATACCTGGACCAATTACCTCATGGAGCAAGAGTCTTCTCTGATGCAAGTCCAAACCGATGGTGATGGATGTTGTTGCTGCTGATAGGACAAACCTGGCAAAGAAGAAGAAGGATGGGCCCTCTAGGGCCATGCTCAGGTCAATCCTACTCTCGATACTCCATGTCTAGGACTTGTGGGCCTCGAGACATGATCTCCTAGTTATCCCTAGAAAATAGGGATAACAGTCTTCATCCACTAGCGTGTCAAAATCATGACTGGTAGCACAAATCGAGTTTTCGGGAAGCGACGTTGAGGACGGGATGGGTTGGGAGTTGATCTCTGTGAGGATCTGATCTGTAGAGGGAATACTTTCCTAGTTTTGCATTGTCTCTTGGTGTTTCTTTTTGGGGGCTGGCTGGATTTATTCCTCAATGGGTTCCACCCCATTCGATTGTTGGGCAAGGACTTGAAAGTTGTTGCTTGTCAACGGGTCCGTGGATTTGGGTACGACGTGGGATTTTTTGTTGTTTCATCATCGAGTGGGGATTGTTCTAAATCCTTCCTCATCCGTGAGAGTGGCTCCTTTGAGAGCTACGAATGGCTTGTTTTGAGGGGAGTCTCTGAACATGTGCATGTGTTCGTGTCATTTGCAACATCTAAAGGGGACGTGCTCATAGCCTAGAGTTTGTATCCATTATGTGTCTTCATGCGCCAGGAAAATAAAGTCTGACAGGGCTTTGGCGATGCGCATGAAAATGTAGATCCTAACATAGGAGGTATACTTGTTGGTTTTAGTTTTCTCTGCTATTTTGACGAAGTTACCCAGCACGTTTCCAATGTCTTTGAGGGTTTCATCATCCCAGTAGTCTTGAGGCAGGGAGTAGAGTCTGATCCAAGCATGCACCTAGGTGAAGTCTTATTTGTCTGGATTGAAGCGTTCTGTCCAGTTCTGAAGGTATAAGCCTGTTGAGTTGAAGAAGTAGGGGTCCCCTTCTAGTATTCTATCTTTGTCATCAAGCCGAGTGAAGATGATAGTGAAGAAACCTTTTGATCCAATTTGGATGTCAAAATGTGCTTTTGGTTTCCATTTCGCTGTGATCCAGCTTAGAAGTGCATGCTCTGTCGGCCAAATTCCAATGAAATTTCCTATGAGCACACAATTTTTCATGTGTTTGATTTCGGCATTGATGCGAGCTGGCAGAAGCTCAATCCTTGGTATTTCCTCAGATTTGGCAATGCATGTGCTGGTTTTGGTTGCCTTAGGAGTTGGGTGGGTCGTAGGCAACTGTGCATGTACCGATTGTTCTGGATTCTTCGAAGAAATTTGATCTTCTTGCATGGGTTCCTGGGTATGCTTATTTTCCTGCGTGGGTTCCTAAGTTTTTCCGGGAGCGTTGTTTAGGGCTTCTTTGTATGAAAGGGAGGATCCCCCAGCTCCTCCCTTGGGGGAGGCCATGGATGTCTGGAGCTAGCTTTCCATGGCTATGGAGGCCCAGACGAGGGTGAGGGTGTATAGGGGTTTGTGCAAAGCTAGGGTTGCAGGCATCAACGAAAAAGGTGGAGCTTTTTCAGAATTACAACGATCGTGACCTCTTACCACATCTCTCGCCCATTATCTTCCTCATTACACTAGTTAGCCAACAGAGATGGAAATACAAATATGAATGACTATAAAATTGCATCTTCAAGTGATCAAATTCAGCATTTTATAATTAAATAACTTAAAAGGTTTTATAAAGCTTTTGGTTATGATTAATTAGTAAAGGTTTTATTTTTTTAAGGAAAGGGGCAAGCTTCAAATTCTCCTTTTCTATTCAAATGAGTACTTGTTTTTTATTTAAATCTCTTCGTATATATATACACACTTTCCTTTATTGAAAAAGTGTACACTTTCATCACATCACCATCCACTCTACCATGGGACGAAACAAAGGTGTTCATATACTTGTTTCACCTTTCCCAAAGATGAGAGTATACATGCACATACAATTTTTTTCAAAAAAAATAATAAAGTTGAAATCTTTCTTTAAATATTTGTTTCACATAGATACAAAATACAATTTATAAATTTCTAGTTATCCATAAAAAAAAATGTTTACATACTTAAAAAAAACATAAAATCACATACTTTAACTCATTGGAAAATGTGATTGATTAACTTTTCCCTAATATTCTATCATTTTACTTTCAAATTACTAGCCTTTTATGGTGAAGTAAATTGTCCATAGGTCTAGTATCATATCATAACCCCCACCAAGTTTTGAGTCATATTAAACACACATCTATATGGATATTTAACCTTACAATTAGCCATTTTTCGATAATAGTGTAGGACAATGAGCCAACATTTTTGCCATTTTTTGTTTGACAAATATAATGTGAAGTCAAATCGACGGTTTCTAAAATAAATTTGACAAAGTTTTTTTTGTTTGATGAAATTGCAAATATTATATCCAAATATTGCATAACCCAAGCGTAGTAGGATTTTTCCAAGCTATGTGATCAATATTTGTAATTTCAATTCATTTGATGGTGAATTTCAATAAAAAATGAATAATCATATTTATGTGAAGGCAAATAAGAAAATTATCAAATGGTTGGCTTGTTATCATTACTTTCATACATTCTCTTATATCAGTAATTAATGGCTCTATGCATCACTCCCAACACCTTTTTTTTCTTAAAAACAATTAGTAAAATGCCAAAATACTTAACTCTATGTGTCAACAACTCCTTTGTTCTTAAGAAAACTTGTACTAAGTGTTGAAATATTAACAATGATGATCTAATAAAACTTGTACTAAGTGTTGAACTCTTAACAATGATGATCTAATAGTGTCTCCACTTGAAATATGTCATAGTGCTAGCTTAAAGAGAGATGAATTGCTTGTTTGTGTTTTGAAAATTCACTTCTTCGTAATTATTCTTTATGTATTGGACAAAGAATATTTTGTTTCACAAAATTGCAATATGAAATGTATATATTACATAATGTGAGTGTAGTAAAAGTTTTCAAGGTTGTTAAATTCATCTATGTAATCATGAAAATATAAAATTTTAATTAATTTGATAATGAATTTAACTCAAAGTTATATAGTCGAACAAACAATAAAAAAGTCAAATATTTAACTCACTATCCTACTTAGATTTTTCTATTTTATACAATATAAATGAAATCATAAATATTTATTTTTTCTTAATTTATTCAATATAACTAGAAACAAAAATCACTATCAAATAAAATTTTTACTTTGTTTAAAACAAAATAACATTAAAATTTTTACATATAAAATTTGGGTTTTATTCTATGAATAAATTAAGTTCAATTTTCCTTATATAATCTCATTTTTGAAAAGGTGTATAATCTCATTCTTCACCATCCACTCTCATATTTGATGAAGCTATTTGAATAGATGTTCCATCTCTAGAGGAAGTTATATATACTATTTTTAAAATGTTATTTTATTTTAAATATTTATGCCGAAAGGTGTACACCTATTGATAATGGACACAATTAATCACCTTTTAATCTAAAATTCTAATCTTATGGCTAACAATTGAAAATACTGGCATATTCTTAGTCGTACTCTCTAATCAATGGATGGAATTTAATGCTTATAACTTCCTTGCATTTCTGAATACTTTCGTTACCTTATTTACTTTTTCACATTTACTTAATATGATTAAGAAATTACTTCTCTAACTATTCATTGACAGGTTAACTGATGAAGAAAAATTAATATGTATAAAACTTTGCATTGCCACGTTCCTTGAGATTAAGCATTTGTAGCTGGACGCAGTGGTAGCTGAACGTCGTTTCAACTAGCATGGCGGCGTTTCAATGACCGATACCTTTCGACGTTCTCCAACCACAAGTTAGACATACTAAATAAATATCTACTTGAAAATTTAACCTTGAATTTAGTTTAGTTTTAATATTACTTCAAACTTCTTCCTTTTTAGAGAATTAAACTCCCCCACAACTTTTGATTCATATCATAATTCTTACCCAACTTTGAAACATACTAAATAAATATCTATTTAAAAATTTACCCAACTTTGAGACATACTAAATAAATATCTATTTATAAATTTAACCTTGAATTTAGTTTCAATAGGCTATGGATAGCTGACCAAATATAAAACAGAACCAATGTCAATGCCTACCAATGAGACATTTGTTCTACACAAGTTTCATGGAAATCATGATATACAATGACTAAAATATTTGTTTAATACCAAAGATACGGAAGTATGGAATTTTATAGTGGTAAGGTCCTTTGTTTCCTTTTTTTTAAATAGAAAAAAGGCCAACAAGAACAAATAAAATAAGAAATAAAATGCTATTGAATTAGAAAAACGCCAACCAGTAAAATGCTATTAAATTATAATGTTTAATAAGAGTTATATAGTGAATTATAATGTTTAATAAGACTTATATAGTGGTAAGGTTCTTTGCTTTTCTTTTAAATAGATAAAAGGAAAATAGAATGATATTAAATTATAATAAATTTTATAAAACATTTTCTTATTTATAAGGATAACTTTTTTAATTAGAAATAAAAAAAATTCATATTCATTATCATTTTGAACCCTCAAATTTTGTCAATAATTAATTTTTAAAGTTTTATGTTTTTTCTAGCTTTATGCTTTTCTATATTTGATTTTATACTTACTGAGATTTGACATTGAATCAATAGTATTAGAATACATTTTTATTTATATGATATTTATTTATTTATTTTAAAACAATTTATTAATAAAATACATTTTTATTTATATGATATTTATTTATTATTTAAAATAATTTATCAATAAAATGTAAGATTTTTATTAAAAATGAAAAAAATTAATTGAATTTCTTTATATATTATTTTTTTATTCTAAACCAAATTATTGATAAAAGTTAAAAATTTTGTTATCTTTTAAAAAATAACGTTAAATATTTAGTATGATATTTAAATATGGGTGACTAAAAATGAAATAAATTCAAGAGTGACAAAATTGAAACTCACTTAATAAACACCTCAAGGTAATGCCAAAGCCAATAGAATAGCAAACTAATTTTCCTAGATGATCCTCAATATCTCAAAAATAGCGAACTAACATCAAGTTTAATGATCCTCAACATTCGATATAATATAAATATCGATATGTTCTAAAGTCCATCCATAGTTGACAGAACAATGAGATTGACTTTGTTTAAAGAATCATAGGAGGAAAATAAATGTAAACTTAATTTTAAAAATGCTTTGTAATACACTACTTTATCACTATCAAGAATACATTGATGTACTTTATCACATTTGTGACAGCGGGGATTCATGAAGTATATGCATGGGATCACTGTAACAAATGGCCACAAAATGCTTGAATTTCCAAACATATGTCTTAGGGAGACAATTTTTGTATGACCTCAATATGTTGGCTAATATAACAAGAATTCTACATGTTTATTCTCATATTCATATTTCAAGGATTAAACTGAATGCAGTTTCCCGTAGTGGATACAATAGGAAACAACACGAAAAAAACTTTACCCCACTACATTGTACAATTGGTAAATACATGATGTTTGTAGGAAATTATAGTGCTTGAGCCCCACCACTATGGTTGATAATAAAATATACAATGAACAAAGAAACATAGATTCAATGTGTGATCATGGGAAGTTAGACAGATCTTTGTCTCTCCATTAAAATATCTAGCGATGTTCTCACATTTTGATGATGAATACAACCAATACCCACTTCCACTATGGTATATGAGTGAAGTGGAATTTGTGGGTTTTTTAGATGCAATTAGAACACATATTGCATATAGAATAGATAAAAAAAAGCTACACGGTAAACCACAACCAGCATGAAATATAGAACTAATAAAAATGCTACAATGGGCATGAGTCATTAAAAATGATTTGTTGCATCAATAATTATAATTTACATAAGTTACACATACCAGCTGATCAAATAGCATTAAGATAGAGTTGATAAATATTTTTGGATATCAACTGTGTAAGGAGTTTTGAAATGTCCAGCGTTTCAAGTAGACACTCCACCCATCATCAGGGACAATTGAAGTTGTGATGTTTGAAAAGAGTGTTGAGGATAAGCTTTAAAGGAAAAAAACAACAATTACGAAATTAGAGATAAAGTAATTTATTGATAAGATAATTAGGAAATGAATTAGATTAAAAATTGTCAAAAAATAAGAAGTTAAAACTAATTAATTACTTAAATAAAATAATCAAAAGATGAGTTAAGACTAATTAATTACTCGAGGCTTAAAATTAGGTAAGATAAAGGATATGGGAGTTATAAGGCCTTGTGATCCAAAGAGAAAAAAGGAAAAGAAAAATGGAGGATAAACAAATGAGAAGGGCTAAGAAGGAAAGGGGCGACGAAGGGGGACTACCGAAGAAGAGAATAAAACAAGTTAAAACAAACTAAGTTTGGCGACCTAGGTGATAAATGATGGGATTCTATGATTGGCTTAGTGTGTACCCATCATCATGATTAAAATGATTGGGATGGTTTTTAATTTCAAGAGCTTCTCGAATGATGTGAGAGGAATGATAGAGCGTTGAGGCCAAGTTTTTTGTTTGGTCAAAACAAATTAGGAGATTATATTTAAAAGAGTGTTCAACAATAGTTGACTTAGTGATGCAATTGTGGATAGTGTCAGTTATGTGTTCTTTAAGACATGCTTTAAAGGATTTACTAGTTTGGCCAATGTATGATTCTCCACCGGAGCAAGGATTTTGGTAAACTTTTGGGTCGAGCATCGGGTTTGTTTTATCCTTGGCATATTTGAATGACTAATTAATGGTTTTCATATAGGATTTGAAAACTGTTTTTATATTATTTTTAGCAAGAATTTTAGAAATGTGATCAATAGTGCCTTGGATGTAAGGAAGAGAAATGAGATCTATGGGTGGGGATGAGGAGGAAGAGTTATTTGATTTATGATTGTGGGCTCAGTGAAAGGCTTTGTTAATCTGGGAGATGGAATAACCATTGGACATGAGGGTCTTGGTTAGGTGGGATTTTTCTTTCTCGAGGAATTGGGGAGTGGATATTTAGAGGTTCAAGTAATTAGAGTTTTTAGAATAGTGGATTTTTGTGCAAGGTGATGATTGGATTGGGCATGTAGGTAACTATCGGTGTGGGTCTTTTCCAGTAAACTTGGTGGGTAAGGGAGCCATTAGGAAGACGAGAGATAAGAACATCCAAAAAGGGGAAATAATTATCTTTTTGCATTTCCATAGTGAATTTGATATGGGGGGGAATGTTATTTATATGGTTAAAGAAGGAGATTAGAGAGGGATGGCCATGAGGCGAAACGACGAAGGTGTCATCAAAAAATCTAAACCAACATTTAGGTTTGAGATGAAAGTTGTTTAACGCTAAGGACTCAAAATGTTCCATAAAAATATTAGTGACCTTTTATTCCCACTTTTAGGGATAACTAGGAGATTATGTCTCGAGGCCCATAGGTCCTAGGCATGGAGTACCGAGACCCAGATCGACTTAGGCATGGCCCTGAAGGACCCATCTTTTCTCTCTTTCAGTGCCTCTACTTTTCCAGCAGCAACAACATCCATCACCATCGGCTTGGTATTGTGTCAGAGATGGTTCTTGCTCCATGAGGTAATGAGTCCGGGTATCATGGTATGTGTCACTCTGATCCTCAAAACCTTTGAATATGTGCATTTAATTTCTTTTGTTTCTAATGAATGATTGGATCTTATACTTGTCCACTTGACCATGTCTGGGGGGAATGATAGGATTCCCTAGCAAGTATGTGCCCGTAGGTTTTGGTTTTCCACTGGGGGGGTTTCTGAAAATCCATTGTCCACTCCCTTCATATTACCACCTTTTTTCTCCTGCTTCCCGCTCATCTACCCCATTTCACTTGTCCAGGCATTGGGTTCGCCAATCATTTAAGTGTTGCACCTTACCTTGTGGGAAGAAGGGGCTAAAGGCCCAGAAGGTAAAAGCAAGATGGAAAAATATAAAATCCTAAAAAGAAAACCTCGAGATGCTTCGCCCAGCGATCCCCGAGAAAGCAATAAAAGGCTTCTCAACAAGAAACAAGGGGGACCCATAAAAATAATAAAACAAGACCTAGTCAGAGGATAGGGGGTCTCATCATGAGATAGCATGTTAGGTCCATGGGTACCTAACAATATGACACTACTAGCAGCTAGTTACCACGCCAGGGTAGTGACTCTTGGTTGCATGTCCAAGAGAAAGGGGGTATCATCACGAGCCAACCTTTTCATTTATGTGAAAGTACTTGTGGGTAACGCTGCCACCACTGGTCACCACACCAGGGCAATGTCCCGTAATTAGCTCTTGAAGAAAAAACAATAAGAATAAAGAATAAAAGGTCTGAATGGGATTGGAAACAATTGCATCCAGGACAGGTGCAGCTCGCCTTCTACAAAGGCACCCACAAGTAAAGCTTTGTGTTCCCCTGCTTTCACTCCACCCATTGTCAGGACATCCCTTATCCACATCACCCACTTACATGGCTTAGATTTAGTCTTTTCCGGGAACTTTCCTTTTCCAGTGGACACTAGCCCAATAGGATTCCCTGTCACTTTTCCCAAACTTGTATTGCAGGCTTGTATATCGTCTTTGAGATTTTAACTGGGGTAATAGGGGTTTTATGCACATGTTTAATAATATTGATGATGATATGTAATTGACATTGCTATGATCCCCGTGACTTACGAGCCCATGGAGGACGTCATTGTTGATGTGTAGGATCATGACCGATAGATAGGTACCACATTGGATAGAGACACATGAGGAAATGATTAGTTCGGACCTCCATGGGGTTGAAAATCCCACCAGATGGATGTTGAGACCCCAGCAAGGGGCAGAGACAAGACATAGGGGTTTGCACCATAGAGAAGAAGGACATCTTGCGGAGGCACCTTATCAGAGCTTGGCCTAGGGGGATTGTCCCCTTTTCAGTGGAACATTGGCCTTGGAAGGCCTAGGAAATCACCCAAGAGGTTCATGATGTCATCCTTGCTTCATGAGCGTTTTGGCATATGGACGGGGTAGTTTGGAACGTGTGGCATCTTGGAGAAGCCCAAGGAGGGCTGACGTTTTGCTTCAGGAGGTTTCATTTGCCCTAAAAGGGGTTAACATCACCCTAGAAAGGGGATGACATCTCTCTATTGCTTGATTAGGGTTTTAATTAAAGCATTTAATGTAAAATAATATGATTTTGATATTTTGGCCTTGTCGATCTTTTTATGACCTAAAATGTAATTTAGGTCATTGCTATTGTATAAATTGAGGGTTTTTACCTTCATTTTTTCATCATCTTTCACTCACTCATTAGTGAGGTCTGAAATTTATGCCATTCTAAGGGTTCTTGCTGAAATTGGGAGGTACACTTGTTGAAGGAAGAAATTTTTGGACTTTTATTAGCATTTTGGCATTTCTCTTGGTGGAAGGTATTACAACTAGGGTTTGCTATATGATTTCTTGGTTAAATGTAAGTGAATTTCTGCAAAAATTCTTAATTGAATGGTTGTAGTATTTTTTTTCTTGCATTTATGGTTATAATTTGTTGAATTAAACCTTAGGTGACAAGCACACATTGAAGTTCCTTGTCTCATGTCCCTACCAAGGTTTTAAGCCATTTTATTTGTTGAAGTGAGATAGAGTTGTGCCTCAGAAACACTTTATTCTTTCTTTCTAGCCTTTTTGAAGAGGATAGAGCCTTGCCATAGCAAACCTCCATCCATCTTCTTCCATTCTAGCCGTTTTTCATATTTTTTGAGCTAAGAAGGAGAAAACGCACCAAGGTCTAGTTCCCCTACACCTTGGTGAGCCGATTTTCCCTAGGGTTTTCCTAGTAAATCCTTTCTCTAGCAACACGTTACTTGCAAACCTTCTTGGATTACCTCTTATCAACCATTATTCAAACTAGTCGTTGCCATTAAGCTAAGGAAGGAGAAAAGACACCAAGGCCTAGTTCCCCTACACCTTGGTGAGCCGATTTTCCCTAGGGTTTCATCCTTAAGGCCTTTCCATAGCAACACCTCAAGATTTAAATCTCTTGTCCTTAGCTTTATCATTATCACTTGATCCTTCAGCCTTTGGGTCCTCTTTTGACTCCATATACCCTAGAAACATACTGATCTAAGGACACATGTGTTGAGTGACTTGATCTCACAAACTTCCAATGTCTTTGAACAAACCCTAACCATACTAACCCTAGCCTAGAATAACTCTACTAACCCTACTATTGTCGTCATATTTCTTGTGCTATAAACACTTTTGTGCAGTTATCGTTTTATTTTTAAAGCAATTGAATGGTTGGTTAAGGCATTATCTATGAAGTGTTAATTTGTTACATTGAATGCCAAGTTTCTTTAGCATTTATTGAGAAGCGATATTGTAACCATTGTTATTGTACAAACATCGACTTCATCCACATTTATTGTTCAATTTTTTATTATCATAAAAGTCATTGATTATATGAAGTACTAACCAGCAAGCAAGCTTGCACATGTAGTTTTTGTTGATTAAGGTTGGTTGTCATTGATGTCAACCCTTGAAGAAAGCCCCGTAGCACAAAGGTTTGGGTAATGGACCCAATATTGTTTGATGTAAATATGACTCATTATTTTTTTGTCATGGTTAATAAGAAGTAAATATGGATGAACTCCAAAGTGGTCCCCTTATGGTGAAAGCCCTCACAGGAAGACGCTTTGCGGAGTAAGAGAACCCATGCTTAATTGTGGAATAATGAGATGAAGGATAGTGAATTTGTCAGGGAAACTATCCTAGATGGATAGTGCTTGTCATTCCATTTCCGGTGGTATGTGGAATGTAACATAACTCCTCACGGTTAGAGAGTTATGGCCTTACGAAATTAGAGGACCCTCATATGTCATCTAGAAGCCCCAAAAGGTCAAAATAGTCAAAGTGTTTTAAGAGAATTTTAAAAGATAAATAATAAAGTGAAGTGATGAGTGTATTATAATTCAAATTGAATACAAAATAAATTATTTAAATAATAATTTTAATAGAGAAATTAGAAGTGGGTTAACCCTAAAATAAGGAAAGTCAGCCAAGTGACTTAGAAGATGTTTTTAAGGAAGCTACTTTGAGAGTATAAATAAGAGGCAAGGCTCTCTCATTTAACACACACTTGAGCATATTGAATATCTATAGGTGTCTAAGGTAACCAAGGATATCTAAACCAGAATTCTGAGTGAAGGTGAAGAAAAGAAGGTCGAAATGCAAGGAAGGATAAATTATTTTGATGGTGCTTTCTAAGGTATGTTATTTACAGGTCATCTCACCATTTTCGCTATAACTTTTTTTTTGTAATGATTCAAACCGAGAAATTGTTATTTCGTTGAGAAAACATATCCAATTATCTGTGGTAAAACATTAAGCTTGTGGGTCATTGTATTTTGGGAGTTACACTCCATGGAAAATAGGGTTTGTGGCTAGTCCTGAAACTAGTCAAAAACATGTGTTTTGGGTAAAAACGTCGTAACTTCTTCATAACAGATCCAAATTTAGTGAGACTAAATGTGTTGGTTAGGGTACAGTCTGTAGTATGTTGTGTAACAGTTTCAGATCAATTAAACAAATTTTTTGTGCAGGGCACGCTCTACAAGGTCTCTCTCTAGAATAAGCCAGAATTCAACAAGGTATGTCATTTTTGCTATAAATCCTTTTCTGAGAGGTTCCAAGTAGTGACACTTGGAGGAATTGCATAAAACACATTGAATAACATTGTGTATCAGTTTCAGATCTCTATACATTACAGGTACAAAGTTATGATTACTTCAAGTTAGGGTTGTTGACTAATCCAAAACTATGCATGTGAGACTAAAGAAAAGTTTGATGAAAATGCTAGTCTCTTGTTTATTAAGTTAAGGAATTTTCAGGAATGTGATCATATCCATCAAGTATATTATAGAGCTACAAATCATATTTGGATGATGAAATTGATGAGGGATTTTGGTTGAGTTACATGTTGAGTACATGGCTGAGACAAGTAGTTGATGAGTTGGCACATACATGAGGTGTATAGTTGATGATGTTGGCTGATGAGTAGTTGACACATGATTGGTACATACTTGGTACATGGTTGGATGCACTTGTTTATGGTACAAGTTGATTATAGGTTGTTTGGTACAGGTTGGTGCATGGTTTATGCACTTGTTTATGGTACATGTTGATTACAGGTTGAGGTACATGTTGATGCATGGTTCAGATTTACAACAATATATCTCACAGTGATAGTGTGACAGTAGTTCCACCATTCTACTTCTACTTCAGGGTGGCAGGACGAGGCAAGGACAGGTGGTTGTAGCCACCTTCCGGTTGTAGTCAGAGAATTGGGGAGTTGGAGCTTCCCTCGGGTTGTAGCCTAAAAAACTAGGGGGTTGGAGCCTCCTTCCAGTTGTAACTAGAAAACAAAGGAAGTTGGTGCTTCCAATGAATGTAATTCTTCAACACATATAAGAAAAAACATTCTTTGGTTTTCTCCCGTTTTGGGTTTCCATGTAAAACACTGGTGTACTGTGTATGTATGTGATTGTTGATTTCTTACTACTCATTATTGGATAATAATTCTACATTGATATAACAATTGAAAAAAAAGGATTATAATTACGCTATTAATGATTCACCCCCCCTCTCAGTAATCCAACAATTGGTATCAGAGTAGGTTCCTTCAGAAATCAGTTTAACTACTGAAAGGTAGATCATGGAGAGTACCAACTCGTATAAAAATGGAATACCACAGTTTGATGGACATAAATATGTTTTTTGGAGCATAAGGATGAAGACATATATACAAGCACGAGGATTTCAAGTTTGGCAATCAATTATAGATAGATACACAATGCCAATAGTTCCACCAACAAATGACAAAGCAGTGAAACTTGACAAGAATAATTCCAAAGCCAAAAATGCACTTTTGAATGGTCTCAGTGATATAGTATTCACCAAAGTTGCACATTGTAAATCTGCTAAAGAGATTTGGGACAAGCTTCGAAATATTTATGAAGGAGATTCAAAATTCAAAGCAACAAATCTTCAAACTTACAGAGGTTAGTTCAAACAACTAAAAATGAAGGAAGATGAAGATATCGCAGCGTACTTCTTACGAGTCGATGAAACAGTGAATGCAATCATAGGAATGGGAGAAGAAATCGAAGAATCTGTAATTGTTCAAAAGGTATTAAGATCTCTTCCTATGAGATTCAACCCTAAGATATCACCTCATTAAACATGGCTTGAATGATCTTTTGAGGAAACTTTCCATCTCTTGTGGGTATTAGCCCAATAGGT
>JASDQU010192341.1:4748-20008 GCA_032191745.1 Picea mariana | reverse complement strand
AAAAGATCCTGCCGGATCAACCAGGCATTGTTTAGTTATTGTTACCTGATGACCTTTCTGCAACCATGAGACTTTATAAGACATCGGATGTGTAGTCGTCTCCAACTCTAACTTCTCCACCATATTTGTGGATACTAAATTATCAGTGCTTTCATTGCCAATTATGACCTTGCAAACTCTGTCTTTAGTCTTGAAAGTTGTCTTGAACAAACTATTCCTCTACACTCGCTTTTCAATCTTTGGCTCTGGTCTTAAGAGAACTTTATTCATCATCAAAGATCTCCCATCTTCTGTGCCTTCTGCCTCAACATATCGCTTCTGCGCTTTTGAAATGTGAGCTTCACCTTCTTCTTTATTTTTCTCGGGCTGTTTCCAAGACATGTGTCCTACCATTTCACAGGCATAACACTTTATCTCTCCTCCTCTACCTCTTCCTCTTCCTCTAGGAAAAGGGTTTCTACCACCACTCCGTCTTCCTCAGGAACTTCCTCCTCTCTCAGAGTGACCATGTGGTTTCTCTGTCTCACCTTTGGGCTTCTGTGTCTTTTCATGGGCAATCCTTTGCCTCTGTTCAAGCTTCTACCTATGTTTTGTTGACTCTTCTTTCTGGACAACTTCTCCTCTGATTTCAGCGTAGTCCGGTACGCATCCTACACTGTACTTACTGTCATCATGTTGATTTCTTCTTGGATGTCATATCTCAGTCCGTTGATGTATCTGGCAACTTTTTCCTCATCTCTCTCTCTTTGTCCAACTCTGATGCTCAGCTTGTAGAACTCCTTCGTTTACTCTTTGACTATCATTCCTTTCTATCTCTGGTTCTGTAGCCTATTGAACATATTTATCTCATAATCCTTGGGTATGAATTTATCCTTCAACTTGGCTACCACTCGATCCAAGATCTTAATATTTTGTTTTCCTTTGCTCCTCCTGTCAGCCTGCAGTTCATCCCACCACAATGTTGCATGTCCTTTCAACCTAGTGACATCATGTTTCACCTTTTTCTCCTCGTTGACATCTTCATAGTCGAAATACTTATCCATTGCTCGTATCCAATCAAACAATTCCTCGACATCTAAATTACCCTTATGCATTGGTATGTCTATCTTTTCCCTAGCTCCCAACTTAACAAACGCTTTTAGCAAGCGCTCTTCCGCAACATCCTGCGCTACAACTTCTTCAACTTCCACTTCTTCATTCTCTACATCACTGACGTCTCCAACATCATGTTCTCTCCTTTGCACTATTTCCATGGCATCCAACCTTGCTCTGAGTTCTTGCATCCCTTTCCATAGCTCTATTTTATATGGTGGCTCCACACGTCACCTAGGAGACATTGTGCTGATGTATCTGATACCACTCAATGATATCAACCTACTTCTCTGTCTCTTTTGCCTCCGTAAATCAATTCTATTGTTCTATGATACCACTATGATGCACAAACCCTTTCCCTTCTGGGGATCCTGTGACCTCCCGGTCTCAGATATTCAATCTCCTCAGTCGAATTATATTTTTGCGTCTTCAACAGACCCTGAACACTCAATATGCACACAGAGGTCCCGTTGATGTCACCTGCAAGTTCAAACTACCTGAAACTCTAGTGCTTGGAGACACTGATTTGTGAATAATAATCTCACGCTAGACACTTTCTCCTCTATGACTGCGGGCTATAACCTCAGTCCAATCCTTTTGCCGCTTCACCCCCTGACGATATTACAACCTCCTCCTCTATTTCCTCCTGAAACACATTTCTCTAAATTGATGGGTCCCTGCCACGTGTTTTCCTGTATCTAGCAGTCTAGTGGTATTTCAGGTTTCGTGACTTCGTGAAACTTCATTTACTCCACACTAACTTCCTCCTGACCTCTAACTCTCGTATTGTCTAATCGTCTGCCATGTGTCTCCTCGCAGCCAATGGTTAAGATTCGCCTCATGACTTTGTGACTTCGATGATCCCACTTCTCTATCGCTTTGAAGTGCTTTGAACTCCAAAATTCCAAAACACCTCTCGATCAATTCTCCATAAAACTCTCCCCAGATCGTACGGTCTGGAATGATCCTAGTCCTTCCTAGACGAATCTCAATTCACTGATTCTGGGAAAACCTTAAAGGACTAAATTAAAAGAAATTACATCCTTCAATGTCCTCATGAAACCATCCAAATCCAAAACATTAAAGAGGTTATTTAATTATAATTCTTTCCAAAATATTTGCGTGATACACTTATTTCAAAAATTGAATTTTTTTCAAAATGCGTGCTAGTGCGCCTAGCTGTCCTCCACTCGTGCTTTGCTGATGATGCTCCTGCATCATCTAGGCAAGAATGCATAAGCAAGTGAGATCTTGTATATATTCAGTTAGTGATTTAAAGATAAATGTGAGTAGTTAGAAGACTTTAATGAGAAGGGTGAATAATTGTACTATTAGCATTAGGCCTGACTAGCAGACAAATGAAGAAAAATATCAGACACAAGAACTTCTTGATCAAAAATTTAAAACACTAATAACCATTACAACAACGTCAAAATCAAGCATACATTGCAACACATCTATAATATCTCAATTAAATCATTCAATGATGAGCAAATCAAAGTAAGATAATGAAAAGGAAACCGACTTCTATTAGGAAAAATGTCTCAGATCCCATACATAAAAACCAGAGTCTGGCTCTGTTACATACCATTCCAACCTCAAAATGCACTTCTAATGCTTCATTTATAGACTAAACAATGAGTGACAACATACAATTCAAGCTAGATCCTCTAACATAGGATTCTTCCACTAAAAATTGAAAATTTTACATTTGTACAAGTGGAATAAATAAACTGCTAAAAACAGGGAAAATGTTGGCCACAACCCTAACACCATAAGCTTTGCATACTGAGTTTTTCCTTGAGTGGATCTCCTTCATTGTCATGTGTCCACCATCTTCAACTGACCTCAAAGCATCTGTGCTAAGCCCCATTTTCCACCTAGTGATCGTTGATTCCCTCAAAACCCATCAAAACTGGAATGTGCAACAAAACCTAAAGTGTTGATTGTATCAGCCAGTTTGTAGCATATTTCATAGCGAATTCCATAGCAAATTCTGCAACACCCGCATGTGTAGACTTTTTCGTAGCAGATTCCGTAGCAACACTGCATTTTTGTCTGTCTATGTAATTTCGCAGTGGATCTCACAATGATTGTGCAAATTCTGCATGTATAAATGATTTCGCAGCGCATTCCGTAGCGAACCTGAAACCTTTGTATGTGAAGATCATTTCGCAGTGCTAGGCATTATGAAATTTCCTGCAGGTTTTTGTGTTATGCACTTTGAGCCAAAAATACCCAAATCCTTAGAAAAAGGTGTATAAGCCTGTAGATGCCTCCTAAGCAGGTATAATCATGATATTTCCCACAAAACTTCAAAATGCAAGTGATCATCACCAAAATTGAGGGTCTTTCAGCCACTCCATCTCATCTCCTTAGTCTGATACTTTTCATAGTTGCAACTTGAGCTAACACATTAAGATTTCTTTGAGCTAACTCATCTTTGAAGGGCTGTAACTCCATCTTGAGCTTTCTGATCTGAGATTGTAAATATTTGTTCTTCCTCTATAGATTTCTAAGCTTCATATGAAGGGGCTGAAATCTTTTTGCTGTAAACCTGGCCAGATCAATGGTTTCCTTATACATATCCATAAGATCCTTCAACTTTTTCTTCCCATCTAACCCTTATTCCTTCAAGAGATAAACCTCCTTACTGAAATCTCTAAGCTATCTCATTAGTCTTTTGAAGGGAGGGTTGTCAAGAGGAGAAGTTATGTATATGACTTCAATGTGTTTTCGAACAGTCTCAATTTTACCCTTGTCCTTCCTCTTGAAAGGAGCTTCTGCTATGACCTCTTGTTCAACACTTTCCTTCTTGGATGATGATCTAGTGAAGGGCCTCCTAGATCTAGTCTCAACTGCAGCAGTAGGTGAGGGGAAGAGTAAATTTCTCCCTTTTGTTCCTGTGGTTTTAGCTGAGGGATTTTCTTCTGGTTCTGTAGCAAGTTGGGGTGAAAATTACCTCCGTGGAGAGTGATGAGCTCCTCCTTCTTCCTCTTCTATTTCCTTAGGAGCCTCATCATCTTTGGCAATGTGTTTTCCCTTTCTCTTTTTACTTATTTTTGTGTGAACAACATTGCCAACTTGCAAAGGGCTCTGCACCTTAGATTCAGGAGTAGGGGCTACATTTAGTTGCAGATGCGCAGAGGAAATGAATTTCTCCCAAGATATGTTTCTTTTCTTCAAATCCTCCATCACAAGCATCCTAATCAACCCTGAGTGGAAAACACTTGTGTCCACAGCCTTGGACTAGGCTTGGACCCTATAAACCATTTCCCTCATACTCCTAAACAAATAGAAAGGGATGTTCATTAGATATTTTCATAAGAAGTGAAGAAAGAGTCTAATGTGATATTGGTAAATCATATTGAGTATTCCCTCATAGGTAAAATGTCTCTGCATCACTTACAACATCTTGTCAAAACCCTCAACCAAGTGGCTCCTAGGAACTCCCTTAGATAGGTTATCTCCCTGATGTTCTAGTTTGAAGAACTCTTTAGATAAGGATACATTAAGAGTCATGGATTTAAACCATATTTCACCAGTGTTGGGTATCTCAGTGGCTAATGCAATGGTGGCATCAAATACCTCCATTTCAAGGGTTCCCACCTTGGTTTCAGTGCCATCAAAATTTAATGCAAACTCTCTAGCTACCTCAGGGTGTCCCCTCTGCATATTCTGACAGAAATTTAAACATCCAACCCTCTGGAAGACCTCTATGATCATAGGTTCAACATCAAATTACTGCATATCACAAGGCTTTGTCCTGACTACACTCCCACCCTTTTGAGACTTCTTTTGCTGAGGTGTATCCATTTTCTATAAACATGAGGAAACACACTACAATAATATGAGAGATACGAGAGGCCAAAAAAAGACAAAGGTCTTAAGGTTTGAATGATGGTATTTTTCAAAGATGGCCTCAATGTTTTCCTTCTACTTGACTTCTGAGCTAATGAAAGGGAAATCTGATGGTTAAGAAAGAATAAAAACATTCATAAAAAATGATATGCAAGGAGGAGGCAATTGTCAGGATTTTAAACTAATAATTCACCATCATGCAAGGTCATCACCACTTAAATCAACAAGGCTCTTTAAACTTTCATCATAGACAGATTTGAGACTTGGAATAGCAATTGAAAATCTAAAGGAATTCAATTGATACATGCCATGCAATCAGAGGATAACAATGTTGAGTTTTATGCAGAGGTTCGCAGTGCTGGAATAGGGGATTCGTAGCACAATTCATAGCAAATTTCACAGTATAACAACAAGGGACAAGAAAGAGATAGGTACAATGAATATGATGGAAAATGTGGCTCAATTGTAGCAGCAGAGGCTGAAAATACTGCAGATAGGATGAGAATTTGGTGATAGCAAAAGTAAAGGGGCCGGTTGGTAAAGGGATCCACAATTTGCAGCGCCAGGTGCTACAAAAATTGGGCACAACCTTAATCTAATATTGAACAGATCTCAAACAAGTCAATGAGTACCTAGACATAGTTGTTTGAGAGTAGATATGCTTCAAATTGCATGAAATTGTATGCAACGAATCTAACCTCCAATTCCCCTCTGCTAGCCAGTCTAGAGAAGATTCTGCAGTGCCTATTTGAACTTAGGTGTTTCTGCAGCGCTGAACTAGGAGCAAATTCAAATCTTGAGAAAACATTTAGAAAACCTTAAATGATTAAATCCCAACTTATTTCCTTTAAATTTTGGATGCTGAAAACAATGAGATTGACTGACACAATCCTCATAAGTGCAATAATGATAAAAATGGAAGATTTACTCAAGATGCGCTATGAAAAATCCTGATGAGATGGAAGTGTACTCAAACGACTTTGATTTTACCTTCTATTGGGTAGAGGGACAAAGTGGAGGGATTTAAGTGCATAGTGGAGGTAGTGACATGTCAGGCTAGTGGTGGCATAAGGGTGATGGTGATGGCTGTCTAATCGTGTGATGAGATGAAGGAATGAACCAAAGGTATGGGCCAACCTTCAACAATACATTTATTTGGGCTAAAACCTAAGAAAACCGTAAGGAGAAAATCAAAAGTAAATCTTAAACAAGACTAAGGATAAATATTAAAAAACCTAAGGATGAATTTGACTCGTAACAACTTCATGTGATATTAGGTTCAACCTAATACAATGGGCATTCCTCCACAAGGGAGTTTTCCCAATAAATATGTTAACCCCATGATTCCAACACAGCAACCCCCTCAAACATAGTATATGGGAGGTCCATTCGGCCAACTACCATACATTGGGGGCTGTCAAGTCAACCACAATACATGGGGGGACCCTCTGGTCAACCACAATACATGGGAAGACCATTTGGTTTTTCCATCCCGTCGCAACCTATATATGGTCCTGTTTGTGTTCCTATCTCACATGGTTACTACCAGTATCCACAAGCTAACTGATAACTTCCATTCTTGGATACATTATATATGCCTGATCTGTCACGTTTGATCAATGATCCCATATTGCATGCCTTGTTTTGGCCTCCAATCCTTGCCAAACTACCATCCCATATTCAAAAATTTGACGAGATACCTGGAGAAGACCCTAATAACCACGTAATGACCTTCCATCTCTGGTGTTCTTCAAACTCCTTGATGGACGATTCCATTTGTGTACGACTTTTCCGTAGAAGCCTCATAGGATCAACAACCAAATGGTATATTGAACTGCCATGACACTCCTTTAGCGACTTGAACTCTTTAGCTATGGATTTTTTTAAACATTTATAGTTTCCGATTTGATATGAAACCGGCTGAGAGATTTTGAATTTACTTAGGAAATCCACTTCCACTCACATTCATGATCATATTCATGAGTGGAGGATGCAACGACGATTAATTAAATCTACCATTCTAGACCAACTACTGGAATATTGNACCAAGTCACTTTTTCCACCCATCGCTATACATCTCGCCATGGGTGGTGTTGTCACCGAGGAGAAAGTGATTAGTGATGCTCAATATTTGGACTTGGTATATTCCCAGTACAACACAGTTTATGATCTAATCCCTCAAGATCCTCTCCCATCAAATGATCCATCAAGACCTGCTCCGGAATCCCATGCCGATGGCCTTGTGGGTTTCTCGATGAACACAAAAATTGTTCCCTCTCCTGCACAAACCTTTGAGATGAATGTGATCTAGTCCACTTCATCTTAGAAACTTGCACGTAAGAAGGAAAACAAGGGAAATCCAAGGATTATTCTAACACAGGAGAGTACAAAAATTGTTGATACTCGATCGAAAAGAAAATATAAGCTTCTCTGCATGATTTATGTGGAGGACCACTACATGAAATATTTCCCTCATCATGAGGAATTCGCTAAGTTTATGAAAGGTACCTCCCAAAATTCATTATTAATTAACCCTTTTCTGATTTAGCAACAAAAAATGGCTGGACAAAATCCTGCCCTTGTGTAAAGGGGAAATTCAAGTCATCCTTACCATTAGGATGCTTCCTCAAGTGTCGCTCAAGTATTTATCTGTTAGGATAAAGTTACTCTAACAACTAGAGCTAAGACTTTTGAAAATACTATAGATAATCATGCCAATGGAGGTGATACTAATAATCCCTCCACCTCCACTCCTCCTCCATCCTCCACCCTTCTTCATATCAAGAGGCCTGTTGTTGATTTAGTTTTGTTCCCACCCAAGGGAACAATTCAAAAGTTGATTTTCAATACAAGTTCTCGCGCTACTCAACACTACAACATTGTTGTGCTATGTTGAGCCTAGAAGTTCTACAAAACTGTCTAAGTGAATGTTGAACCCTTTTATCAACCATTGGAGTTGTTCATATAGAGGCGTCAAATATGATTATGTTTAATCTGGACTATTTTAAATAGAGACTCTCCCATCACGTGGCCTTCCAAATTCACGCTATGGTTGGTGGGAAGAACATCCATCGCACTGTTTTGGATGAAGGAGCTTCCACATGTGTCATGTCTCTATCATGTTGGAGATCCATTGGTTATCTTGAACTTAACCAATATCCTACCACCATTAAGGAGTTTTATGGGGTGGTTTCCAACCTTACGAACTTTTGAAATATTTCATCGTGGAATTAAAGGGAAAATCCATTTCTGTCGACATTGAAATGGTTGATGCACCACTAGATTATAATTTATTACTTGGTTACAGTTGGATCTATGCGATGACTATCATCGCGTCTTTTGACTTTTTCATTTTACAATTTCCCCATTAAGGGACAATTGTGATTGTTGACCAACTTGATTATTACATTCCAAATCTCCATAATTCTTCAGCAAATAATATCCCTTTCTTGGTATAGTCCGATATTAAGTACAAAATTGTGGGGGTAGGTCTCTTCAAGGATTCCTTACTCATGTGAGTTTTTCCCCTACCTCCTCCTCATCCCCCACACAAGGTTTCCATGTTAAACATGATTATGGCTAAAGTGTTACAATCCTTTGAATTGCTCAATCCTTGGGTAGTACATGGCCTATATTCCACTGAATCACTAGGTGACACCATGTCTCTTAGTCTAACATGGTCTCTCCATCCACATGATCTCGTATCGAAACCTTTCTTTCCTTCTCCTATATCAATTAATCCTCTTTCTTGCTCCCTCTTTGGTGAACCTATTCCTAGTAGTAACCAGGAGTGTACATGAGTGCAAAAGAAAATTTGGTGGACAAACCGAAGCTTTGAGGGCATGTCTCCAACCTTTGGGAATCATACTGAAGTTAAACCATCAACTTCTTATGATGATGCTAGGGGAAACGTACCAACCTATGAACACTACGTTGGGAAAAAACCCACCAATAAGTATCGATCAATGTACCAACCTATGGACATCATTTTGGGAAGAGGATCGTTCATGGGTATTACACTGAGCATAGTTTATTCTCATTTGAAAGATAGTTAAAAAATAAAACCGACATCGAGCAAAGTTCCCATTTATGTGTCAAGGTCGTTAAAAATGAAACAGAGGATTTTGAGCACAGTTAACGTTTTTTGTCAAGATCATTAAAAATGAAGCAGGCTAGGAGCATACATCTTCCTCCTTCGAGCTAGTTAAACCACAAATAATCATCTTTGAAGTGGTATTTTACCCCTTTTTCGGCCTTGCAGACATAACTACAAAAAATGTATACTCTAGTCAATCATGACTAGAAGAGTTCTCCCTTGTATTGTTTTACACTTTTTCGGGCTTGAGGGACTAAATTTATGAAAAAGAACACCCATGGGGTCATCTTTAAGATATTTTCATACTCTCTAAACATGAAAATACCATCTACTTTTCCTTATTTGGATTCATAAAACATGCATTAAAGGACCCATACGGGGTCGAACCCCTACTTCCTCAGGTTCTTTAAACATATGATGAGGGACTCATCAAAGATGAGCTATACCGAGCATCTTTTATCCTCGTCAAGCTCGTTTAAAAAATAAATAGGTACTCACCAATCATGGTGGGGGTTAAAATTGAAGGAAACGAGTCAATATTTTGGAAAGCATCATGGAAATTGTTTGTTGTCATCCTTGAACATGGCACCTATTTGCATTTCGTCTTACAATTTGATAATATGCTTGTCTCACACATGTTTTCTTTGATAAAATATAGACAGAAAAAACAAGATGGAAACGACTCACTAGCCAACTTTTTTTGTATTCAGACCAATGTTACATATTTACAGTACAATGGGTGATGCCATCTCATAGAGAGATTTTCTCTAGATCCTAAAATCATACATGATGACTAGGCTAGGAAATCTTAACTAACTCATTAGTCATCACTTGAGGATATATTACTAATATCCTAAATGAATAATACAAATATAAGTGACAATTAGAATTAGTGAATGGTTAAGGTAAGCCATAAGCTAACATTCCCCCCCTCAACCACACGCCCGATCAATAATACCAACAATGAAGCATAAACTGGTATGAATTCCAAGTCTTCATAATGAAACTCCTGAGCTGAGTCTCAATGAAGAATTGCCTGAAAAATCGCCAATTTGGATGCTGAATGGTTCATCTGAAATGAACTGGAAGAGAGCTGAGATATGGAAGTGAACAACTGAATTATCTGAACATTCCCTGATTGGTTGACAATTAAATCATTTTTCCAAGTATTTGATCTAGAATAATCTGATGTCTTCTGCTAATTGGTGAGCATGTAGTCTCACCACTCTATTATCAGTGTATCACTGAAGTGTTCTCTGAATATTTGGTTTGGGATGAACACTAACCAATTTATACCATGTATTTGATGGTTTTTGGATGACCACTAACCAATTTTGACACTTTTAGGTGTTCAACAACATACTAATGTATCATGTGTATGATTCAATTGCAAGTAATTGAACCATAATTATTCCAAAGTCTGCCATCTACATACTGCATTCCCCCATATTCAATTCCATCATCAATTCCCCCCTTTGTCAGCTGAAAGGAGAGACCACAAGTGGTTTCACGAACCATCGTCATTTGATTTTTGAACTCCCCCCTTAAGCTATAGAAGAGTTGCATCATTGTACTCCCCCCTTTTAGGATTATTAGAGCATCATACTTATTCCATTTATGTACAACATGAAGTGGGCATGTAGAAAAAACCACATGTTATCTCATCCCATGAGGGCCATGCTCAAAATCTATGCCATAAGGGGACCACTTATGTGAGATACAAAAAGGCTACGTGCTTCAAGATTGGTCTTTACTGGAGATTGAATTCTACAGAAAGACTTATATAATTGCTTGGTTGTTCATGATCACTGCCAAGGATCGATACACTCATATTGAATCTTCAATATTGCAGGTTTCTTCAGTTTTGAACATCTATGTGAATAATGGTTATGCTTGCCACAATGATGACAGGGATGGATATCAAAATACCGATTCTCCATGTGACCAACTCGATTGCAATGTTGGCATTTTGCATTATGATGCTGATCTGGAACAAGTGAAAATGAATATTCTTGAAGGAATCCAACACTTTTGAACTTGATTGGTTTTGAATAATTGAGAATATGAAAGGTAACTTCCTTTCCATATCCAAGTTTTGCTCTATTCTTGTTGTAATGATTTCTCCCAAGGTATGATGATGGGCTTAGAAAGATAATTCTCAACTTGTTTCTTTGACATCTGTGAAAGTTGATTTACTACATGTTGCTGCATCATTGAAAGGTTTTCTTCATTAAACTCAAAACAAAACTATTGAAATGTAGGTTCATGAATAACTTCGTCTTTGTCTGCATATGGAGTAGTCTTACTGAGTTTCTCCTTCACTATCTGTTGATCAAAAACATCAACATAATCATCATCATCATCATAGAGAGGGTTGTGTTGAATAAAAAATGGTGCAAAACACTTCATAGACTTTTGATTTTTGAGATCCATAATTTCATCATTCAATAGTTGGGATTGATCTTGAAGAAGTCTAAATTTAGCTTCCGTCACTTGCAAACAAGTTAACACCGATTGGAGAGTTTCTTTGTTCAATATCACCATGTTGTCTTCAGTGGTGTTTATTAGAGTGTTCAAAAACTCTAATAATTTGAGACTTCAAGCCCTTTCAAAACACTAAATGAGGCCTCCTTGTGCAAGTAGATCCTGATTACAATTTGACTTGACAAAAGAAAGTTTACTTGCAACTCACTCACTTGAATCACTCGCTTGAACTTCACGCTCGCTTGAAATTGTCACACTCGTTTGAATTTGTCTCTAGCAAGATGAGGGTGTCAGATACCATCGAAAATGGACCCAAAATTTGATGTTTACAATGATTTGAGTTTTAACTACTCATCATATAGACTCAAGAATATAATGATACAAGCAAGACGTGGGTGTCGGGTTGAACCGATAATGCACCCAAAAATTACAATTCAACTCAATTTAAATTTGATTTCACTCTTACAAATAAACTATTGAAAGTAACAAATGATCTTCAATTTTGAATGCTTCATTAACTTGATTATCCTATTGCTTGATCTATAATCGTTTGTTCTAAAGTTGAATTGATCTTCAAATTATAATTCATTGTCGATGCTTTGAGACCTTTATTATGATCTTGGTGTGTGAAGTGTTGATATGATTTCTAATTTGATATCTTCGTTGCTGCTTGATTACTCGTGCTTCAATGTATGTGCTTCACTAAGATTAATTGTGTGCTTACGTTAACTTGTTGTGTATTTCATGTATGTATAGTTGGACAATAAATTACAAGCATAATGTCAAAACTAGACACAAAACACTATGAAAACATTCAAGAAATCTTTCACCATCGCACATAATGCAAGGTGTTCCTAAGATCCAGGACACAGAAGAAAAAAATGATGTACATGAGGTCTACAACTAAACTTCTTCTATAAACACTTATAACCCCTTTTACAAATTAAACTCGTAATAGTTACAAGCATTGAAGCCCTCAATTATAATTTCTTACAATGGACTAGAAAAGTCAAACATGAAGTAACACTTCTCAAATATTAAAAACAAAAAATATTTTTACACAAAAATGTCTCCGTTTAAACTGAACATCTTAATGAAATCCACCTATCACTCCACTTTATCATAAACCGTAAGTTAAGACAGTGCTGGCGTTGTTGTGAATTTCCGGTCCTATCCAAGATATGGTCCACGATACGGTCCACCACTGCACCCCCGTATTGCAACACTTCCAACTCTCTTTCGGTACCCAGATGGAGTTTAATGAAAACTTTGGTGTCACGATGCCTGGCAAAACTTTGAAACTACTGAAATATTTGTTTGTTGAGATAATGAAGGGATTGATTTGTTCACTAGGAGGATGATCACAGGCCTCTCGGTATTCTCTCAGGATCGTATGCTGGATAGTTGTTCTTGAATTGTGTGCTTAGAGGAGCATGTCCCTTGCTCCATCTCTCATAATAAATTGAGTGTAAATCAATCAAGGAAATTTTGGAGATGGTGGTGCTAAAAAATCATTGCAATTATAATTGGATTATTGCAGAGATCTTATCATTGGATTATTGCTGCAAAAGAAGACGAATAGGAAAATGCCAATTCTCAGACCCTTTTGCACCTAGTAGCCTCAAGAATGTTTTAGGCTCTCAAATAAGAAATTGAACAGCGGAATTGAAGAGATCCACACGCTAATTTTGTGAGTTTATTATTCACCAAGCATTTGTAGGCAATGGTAATTTGTTGGACTAATCACTGATGTGGATACGTTGTCTAATGATGCAGATCACTTTAATTTTCCAGACGACCCCTTGTTCCGTGCATGCTGTGAGAACTGAGTTTATTTCTGCCAAATTCTGGGTTTTCTTTGTTGGATTAAGCTAACAATATCAAATTTTTTCCGAGCCCATATATGCCTTTGGATTACACGAACAATGATGAAACTTTCACTCATCTCACGAATGGATCTTGACATCTTGCATGTGGATATATTTTCAAAGAAGAAAACTAAGGTATACTAATAACAACTGGATAGATGTGGGACCGATCCACAAGGACAACTCTTTATTTGAACATAAAATAAAAGGATCTTGGTTGTTTCACACCTCATGTGGATTTCTAAATGTTATGTGTGCATGTAGCTTTATATCTATGCAAATACCTAGATGAAGTTGAATGCAATGCAATGATCTGGAGAAGATCTAAGTATATGTTGAGTGATCATTCAACAGATCCATTTAGTCCACGCCGAGACTGAGTTCATATGGGAAATACTGTATTCAGGTTGCTAAGGGTGTGAGGTTTATCGTTGCTGCAAATTGCAAACAAATCACAGGTAAATTGTTGAACAAGTATGCAAATCGTTTATTGATCTCACCCAGGATTTGCTAGATATAGTTGAGGGGATATTTAAAAAAACTCTAGATGTGCACAGTCAACAATGCCATGTTATAGTTTCAAATCGATCAGAGTCTTAGAGGAGTGAAGATTTGAGGGCATGGTAATGTTGAAATCCGTGGAGAGTGAAAATTTCATCAACAACGCATATTAGAGAGAGAGAAAGTTGATTCACTGCTTCATCGTTGAGGTCTAGATCCTACTTTAGTGAAGGACTGAAATCATTAATTTTATTTTCACTATGAGAAGAAATCCAAGAGTAGGTAGGGCTTTTTTCTTTACAGTATTCAGTCACGAAATGGTCCATAAACAACTGACATAAAATATTCTACCTATAGATCTAACTTCATTGGGAAGTATTGACTTAAAAACAAGAGCACAACTTTGTTTTAGAATTCTGGAAGAGGACCAGCAAGAGGCTCAACTAGAAATTTGGGCAAGAGGAGGAAGAATAATCTCAGATAGAACAACAATTTTGTGCCAAAATATATGACTCAGAACTTAGTCCTGGTAATGGTGAAAGAATTCAATGAAAACAATTTGCAAAATTTTCCTTACCCAATTTTTGATAGGCTGTAAATTCCATACACTACTGTACATTGTGCAACAAAGTTTGAATCATGTCCTTACGGTGTCTTGGCTCTCTTTATTTTCATTGCACATCCCAAATATTATAGATCTGCATTTTTTTGGTGTGAGCATACAATTGAGTTGGATAGTGAGAAACATCTACCATCACTTCACTTCTTTAAGATAAAACATGTTCTTCCATCATCAACTTTAAAATTGGAAATTCTCCATGAAAAACTACCATGGCTTTACCAGACCTTTAAGACCAAAGGTGCCATGATACCAATTGATAAAATATAGAAAGGAACACCAAGGTGGAAAATCCACACTGGCCAATTCTTTTTGTATTCACACCAATGTTACATACTTTTAGTGCAACGAGTGATGCCACCTCATAGAGAGATTTTCTCTAGATCCTAAAATCATGCATGATGACTACGCTAGGCAATATTAAATAACTCATTAGTCATCACTTGAGGATATATTACTAATATCCTAAATGAATAATACAAATATAGGTGACAATCAGAATTAGTGGTTGGTTAAGGCAAGTTATCCAGCTGGATATTGATGGCCACCCACCTTTTCTAACTGGCTCAAAACAATTTTCTGGCGATTTTGGCAATTTACTATTTTTAGCAGTTTTAACTTCCGGGGCCGTTTTGAGGGTCTAAATGAAGGTTTTTCGGGATCGAGATTCTCATTGATAACTAAAGGCATTATTGAGCCCCCAAAATGAATCTCCTCGACGATACCTTTCCAACGGGCT
>JASDQU010192338.1:9716-20008 GCA_032191745.1 Picea mariana | reverse complement strand
GATGGAGTGCATACTGGATAAAAGAGTTGGAAGGAAGACCAGGAGAAAGCAATACTTTGAGTACCTAGTGAAATGGAAAGATCACCCAGTGGAGGATGCCAGCTGGGAAGATGAAGCAGTGATTCTGAAACATGGGCAGACTGTGTAGGAGCTCATGGACAGGAGCCCATGAAATCTTTTGAGCCGAGGAGTATGATGCAGGAGCATCTACACTTCATCAAGCGAGCCATCACGTGGAGTAAAGGACATACAATTGGACAGCGCCAGCACATACATTTTTGAATTTGTTTTGAAGACTGTTGCGCCGTCATTTGAATGCTTTCATTTATATGAAGCGCGCTTGTATTGTAATGTAGATAAGAAGGCATTTAATAGTTTAATGTTGTTAGATAGGAATTAACTGTAGATTAGACAGTTTTGGCTTTCGAGAGGGAAAACGGAATATAGGCACCCTCCTTTGTATCATTGTATCATTCTGGATTATTCAGCAGTAGCAAGAGGGAGCAGAGTAGAGAGCTTGTGAAGAGACCCCATGTACAGATATTGAATTAATAGGAACAACCTTGATTCAATTTCATGGATGTGTTTGGTCTCTGTGTGTTGTTGATATTATGCTTTTGCATACTTGCTTCTTTTTATGCTTATCTTCTATATGCTGCGTATGTGATTGTATATCAGGTTCGTAACCTGAGGGAATGAGAGAATAAGCTCAGATTTTTTCACTGTTTGAACCAGGAGATTCCTGCATAGAGTGCAGTTGAATTCCTCCGCATAGAGTGCGTTGAGGGGGGGTTCAATAGTGAAACTCTTATTCTCGTCAACCAGAGTTGTGTTGACAGTTCGAACCGTGCAGGTGAGTGCGGGTTGGACGTGAAGTCTCAGTAGCAAGCCTGAGATCAGAAAGGTTGGGGTTGCTGTGATTGTGAAAGTGCAGAACCTGGAAGGCTTCAACACTTTGAAAGTAGTTGAAGGTGGAGCGCAAGCATCGTGTACAAAGTCTCTGAAGGAATCGGATAGAATTCAGCTCAGGAGAGATAGTTCCTCGTTCATGTTGCAGGAACAGGCCTGGGAGAATCTTTTGAACCAAGGGAAAGCTTAGAAGCCGGAGGATTCTCAAGAGGAAGAGAATCGACGACTTGAAGTTGTCGTGGAGAGCCACGAAATCCCGTAGACCGTCAGATCGCGGAGGAGTTGCGCGGGGGTTGACTCGCAGGAGCAGGAGAGGATCCATTGGCCATCGAATATCGGCATATCGGGGTTGGTGAGTGCAAGAGTTGCATGCACGTCAAAATCGCGAGTAGCGATTTCCCGATTCTGTGGGAGCCATCGATCAGAACGAGGACACGCGGCGGAAGATTTCGGCGAGTCGGCGTTTGGAGGCATCGGGGTTCTCCAGGTTGTGAAATGCTTGCATATTGAAATCGCGATCGGCGATTTCCCGATCTTCTCGGAACCGTTGATTTGGTGGGACACGCATCGAAGGATCCCTAGGAATCGGGGTTCGGGGATTCGAGGTTCTCGACGTCGAGGAACTCTAGCATCGTGGATTCGCGATCCGCGAAATCCCGAAGTGATGTGGCAGTGTGGGACCACGTGTGTTAGTGGAATACAGGTGGCATGAGATCCCGAGAGATCGGGACTCGGCGTTCGGGACTTTCCATTGCAAAGAAATTGTGAACGGAAAAATTGCGATCACGCAATCCCCGATAGAGTGGGAGCGTTGACCCGTTGACCATTGGGGATCGGGGTTTTGTTTTGCATGTGAACTGCGCTCACGTGAACCACGAATTCCCGAATCGCGATACCCCAATTTCCGAAAGGGAGATCGTCGAGAAGTGACTGTGGGTAGTGAACTCCTGAGGGGAGTTGGAAGAGCTTAGACTCTTCGGTCCCATGGTTGAAGAAGGTCCTGGTGTGAGCAGGGTGGAACCGTGAGGGTTCTGGATCGTTGTCGTCATACGTTGAATATTAACTAGCATCACGTATTAAAATTCCCATATCCAAGCAGATTCTCAAATCTAACATCTAAGATATGCACAATATTAAAGAGGGACATGACATCAAGGCCTCTGTAGGTCACATGTTCGTGAACTATGTTGAAGTTTTTAAGAAAACTAAAATTGCACAAGCAAAAAAAATAAAATAAAAAGTATTTTCGCAAATACAAAATGCAGGCAAAAAGAAATTACCAGATCCCATAATATTCGGCTGTCTATTCATTTTAATGGCAAATGTCCTCAAGCTTTCCAGTTATTAAAGCCCATCATTTCGAAATGCACAATATTAAAGAGGGACATGATGTGAAGGCCTTTGTGGGCGACACGTTCGTGAACTATGTTGAATCTTTTAAGAAAACTAAAACTGCAGGGAAAAAAAAAAACACTATTTTCGTAAATTCAAAATGCAGGAAAAAAGAAATTACCAAATCCCATAATATTCGCCTATCTATTCATTTTAATGGGAAATTTCCTCGAGATTTTCAGTTATTAAAGCCCATCATTTCGAAATGCACAATATTAAAGAGGGACATGACGTCAAGCCCTCCGTGGGCGACACATTCGTGAACTATGCTGAAGCTTTTAAGAAAACTAAAACTGCAGAAGCAAAAAAAAAAAATTGCAAATTCAAAATGCAGGCCAAACGGCACTTTAGTACTCAATGTTCTTCAAATTCAATGACATTTTTATTATTTGAGTAAAGGGGAAAATACATCTGACAACCTAGAAGGAAGGTCATATATGATGGACAACTCATTGGTAGAAGCCATAGCGAGAATGTGAATTGAGTATCTAATAATTGCGGAACTACGTTGCGTTTGAGTCTTTAGCTTTCCCTACCTGTTCAAAATCAAAAACAAGGAAGGGTTGAATATTAGGAAATGTCCTCGAGCTTTCCAGTTATTAAATCCTATATTTTCAAACCTGTCTAGTCGATTCTAACTTTTGAAAGCATATTTAATGTGTATTGGGAAGCGCTGAATGTAGCGGGGATGGAGCCCTATGTAACAGACGTTACTACTATTTTTCTATTTTTTTCGACGAGCGTATGTAGAACGTACGTAAAGAAAAGTAATTCGAGAATGCTATTGTTTTTGCACATGAGCCCTTGAAATTCAAATAGTCCGAAAGTTTGATTGTCTATTTGTATATCGCGGAACTATCCATGTTATTTGTATGACACAGAACAACAGTGGTCGAAGTTAGAGCCCACCACCCCGAGAACCTGCGATCCAAAAAATGCTTACTATTTTTTTTTGTGTTTTTTAGTCCACCAGGGTATGTAAAACGACGTACGTAAAGTAAACTATTTCGACAATGCTAATTTTTTTGGACATGACGGCCTTCAAATTCAAATAGTCTACAAGTCTGATGGTCAATTTGTATATCGAAGAACTCTCTGATTCTCAATTTTCAGCCACCCACCCCAAGAACCCGCAATGCAAAAACTGGCTAAGTATGGGACGAGGGCTCTTTGCATGCTTTATATATCTACTTTATAAAATTACATATTTCCTATTTTTAATTTATGTTGTCCAGGAAACCTATAATTTGATCAATTTCAATGCCTTATGTCCAGGAGTCCTTCCTTTAAAGAAAACTAATTCGGAAATGCTAATGTATACACCATAGTTCGATACTACCTATCCTCCAAGCCGCTTCCATAAAACTGGCTAAGTATGTAACCGAACAATGGTCGGTCGAAATGATCACGGAACTCTCCGTGCTATTTGCAGGGCACGGAACAACAGAAGCCCAATTTTTAGCCCGCCACCCCAAGAACCCGCGATCATTAACCTATGTTGTTCAGAAAACCTATAACTTCACAAATTGCATTCTCTTCTGTCCAGGAGGCTTTTTTTTAAAGAAAACTAATTTGGGAAAGCTAATGTATACACCACACACGACCTGTCATAGTATGCAACCGAACTACAGTCGCTTGGAATGACCACAGAAGTGCGAGAAACTAGAGTCAAACACAGTTTACAACAGGAAAATAAAAGGGAGAGAACAGTTATATCTCCCACACAACAAAAGGCAATTTCATAACTATGAAACCGTAGTAACAAAGAATCCATGGAAAAAGCATCGACAGCTATGAAATATATTTTGAGCTCAACAAACTCTGCTTCAAAGCGTAACAAATGCAATTGACATCGTCTGCAATTCTTTACTCTGTTATTTTATCTTAATAAGCCCAATTTTCATCCCGCCACCCTCAGAAGTCGCAATCATTAACCTATGTTGTCCAGGAAACCTATAATTTCATAAATTGCATTCTCTTCTGTCCAGGAGGCCTTCTTTTAAAGAAAACTAATTCGGTAAAGCTAATGTATACACCGAACATGATCTATCATCGTTCGATAGAACCTATTCGTGAAGTCGCGTCCATAAAAATGTCTAAGTATGTAACCGAACGACGGTCACTTGGAATGACCACAGAAACGCGACAAACTAGAGTCAAACGCAGTTTACAACAAGAAAGTAAAAGGCAGGGAACAACTATATCTCCCACACAGCAAAAGGCACTCTCATAACTATGAAACCATAGTAACACATAATCCATGGAAAACGCATCGGCAACTATGAAATATATTTTGAGGCCGACAAAATCTGTTTCAATGCATAACAGATGCAATTTACATCACCTGCAATTCTTTAGTCTATTATTTTATCTTAATAGTATTCTATGCAAACCAAAGTGCAAAAAAATGTAACCAGAGATCCAACCGTAGATGCAGCATCCCAACATTTCAAACCCTGGGTAAACAAGAAAAAGCACCAAATAAGAACCTAGCCAAGAAGCACCAAAAGGCCCAGGTGCAGGCGCAGGACCGGAACCCTGCAAAGTCGAATCAAGCAACAATAAACAACATACAGCGAAGAAAGGAACAAGCAGCAACCACCCCCCCCAGGAACGAGGCTCTTCCAATCGCGACTGCAGAAACCCAAACATGAAAACTGCAACAACACGAATAGGCAAGCAAGAACAACGAGAACATGCAAATAAGAAATCAGTGCCATGAAAAAAGAAAGCATGGACCAGTGAACCAGCAATGCCGCTGGAGCATATAAATTTTAAAAACGGAAGAAAATGTCTTGTAACAAGCCTGTTAAGTAACCATTCAACACTACCAAGCCTGTTAGGTAAAAATTTAATTCTGTCAGAAATGCACTGTAAATATTTAAGAAAAAAATTCAATGTGGCAGGTCTCTGACGTATCCCAAATAAATTCATATATTTTTTGTAACAATACTTCGAACACCAGAGAATGTATTTCAAAGACAAACTTTGGATATTCCACCATATCAAACATTGCCATAAATTTACCTAGCATAAAATGCTAAACCAAACATTTGAATTAATGGTAGCATTAATCCACCTTCAACGAATGCATAACAAAATTCATGATTCAAAAAAGACCATATACTACCAAATACTTTGGAAATGCAAACATATTTTACATTGGGAATAGTAAAGGCAACAATAAGACCTTTAATCCTTTGTCCAATCAGATCTTGACAAACATGATACTTTTTATTATATAAAAATCGATGTTTTCACTTCCCATGTTCCAACAATAGACAATAGGGAAATATTTCTGGTCAATGCACAAGCTAATGCCAAGTCAACGATTTATCGATCGCTATAGTCCCTCTATGCCTACGCCAGGGACTAATAAGGTGCTCCTACTTTGAATGAGTGCTCCAAATGGTTATGAAGCACAAGTGGGACTAACACAAATTGGAGCACGAATAATGAAAAACATCGAAAAATTCAATATTTTTATTTGAAATTGTGCATACTTTAAATTAACAATGGATTGAGTTTATTATAAAGATTTAAATATTGAATGCTCATATATTTTTGTATTTTTCTTTGTCACTGAAATGCAAATTTTGAGGAAACCTTCCAAGAACTTCACCTCATTCTGAGGATGGTACCTAGGGTAAAATGGTTGGTTGCAATTTTGGAAACCTAAAGACATCAAGTGAGGCTCAATAATATCTATAGAGGCAATTAACCCAGAGACTTGACCATGTGACCTCCTGCTTGTAATTTACGACACTCAATCACTTGAGCTAATCCATTGGGCTATACTGAATGCTCATACATATTATAATTTTTTGTTGAATTACATGAGAAAATATTGTTAATTGATGGTATAAAATAATCAATTCTAACTAAGATTCAAGTCCACTCAACTCCCCCATCTCTATAAATCCTCCCTTCATTCTTGAAATAAGTCTCACTTTTATTTATGTTTCATTTTATTTGATGTGATATTAATTATTTTGACACATATATGTATCTAAGTTTAATAGGGTTAACCTTGAATTTTGGAGGATATTAAATCTTAGTTGAGTACACTAACTTCTCAACCTTTCAAGTCCTTTTAGTTTCATAGATGATTTTAGGGGCTAAATTTTGCAAATGGGCTAATTTTTCATGGTTTTTCCCAAAAAAAGATTCGTCAATTTCAATTTTTTCTAAAAATGATTTGCCCAAATTCCATAGAATAATTTTTTTTACCTTAAAAATCGCCAAAATTTTATAGAAACTATATAAAATCCTTAGAAATTTGAATATTTTACAAATCTATCGTCAAACATTTTACATTTTTCATATTAAAGACTATTAAGATTAGCCCATATTTCTACATATTAATATAATTTTACATCCTTAAAATCATCCCTAAATTAATTCTCTCATTTGTCTTATAGTAAATCTCACCTATATCTCTATTTAATTTATTTGATGTACTATTAACTACTAATTACTTTGACACATTAATATACTAAAATTTGACATATATTACATTTATTTTTGGAAGATCCCCTTCTCAGGGTTGGAAAATCGAGAAATTGTATAAGTGAATAACAATGAATTTCAAAAAGAGATGATGTCGATAAAACACTCTGAATATAACTCAACATGACATAGGATTAATATATATGTGAGATGTTCCAAAAACTGAAGAAAAAATAAATAAAAAGAAAATTATATCTGGAACAGAAGATTATAAGGAGTTAGAAAATGAATTTGGAGATTCATTTTACCCTACCAATAATGAAAGCTTATCCTGAATATGAAATGGATCTATATATCGATACTTCGGTAGCATGTGGTTATTGGCTATTCAAAATAAAAAAATCTTTCATTATTTCAATGATGGACCAGCCCAAGTGAATTGCTTCATACCCCACACAATTGTTAAGGATTGAACCAGTGTCAAAAAAACATGCAAGAAAGGCTCCTTATCCAAAAATATGGAAAAGATGAAAGCCATATGAAATCCAATTTCTTCTCATCTAATTATCACGTGTCCCTCTGTTGATTCCACAAATATTTTTAATGACCTGAACAACCAAAAAAAATAATACTAGCATCTTAAGACAAATTTCTACCAAAAGCTCCCTACATATACATGTGATGAGAAGAAGGATGTCCAAGTATGCTTGATTTGTTAGAGGGTTGTGACTTATTTCCTCACTTTCACTGGAAGAGTAAGTATCAAACTTCATATGGTATTGTAAATTCTTTCTTGTGGGTTTGTGTGTTCGAAGTATTTAGTATTATTTATAAAAATATGTGTTTTTTAATATAGTTGATTTAATTACTTAAATATTTTTAAATATAAATATAGATATTCCATGTATAATATGTGCATTAATGGTTATGTTTAATGGAAATTAGAAAAACAAAATCTATTATATATTGTTGGTTATCCATATATTCATGGAAACATTGTAAGATTTATAAATATCTCTTTCGGTAAGAACACGAACTAGGTGATATCACAGGCCGGGAGATATGAATTTGGAAATAAGAGCCAGCACGAGCGGTGGTAAGTAAGAGCCAGCTGATCGGTAGTAAGTAAGAGTCGGCACAGTTGGTAAGTAAAGGCCAGTGCTAAGGTCAGAATTCAGAGTGGTGGCCAGAGAGGATGAGAGCCTGGATGAGCCAATCAAGGGGAGCTTATCTGCCATATAAGGAGGTAGCAGATGCAGCACGGGTGAGGCGAGTAGATTATATATCTATGGTTGGAGACCTACGCCTGCATTGTCTCACCCGGCAGATAGAGTACCAGTGCAGTGGGATGATAGACCAAGACCTCTTCCTCCTATGCTCCCGAGGAAGGGGGTACGACATAAAGCCAGTGATTACGCTCATAAACATATGTTGGTCAAAGCAAATTATGAATTTCAAGAACACTCCAATCAACAAGTTATTTATGAAAAAGAACACTATAAATTTGTTGGTGTGCATGTAGTGCATAGTCTTTTTCCTAAAAATATTTTTCTCATTAATTATAACTTATGTAGGAATCCTACTACTCTTTTTCCAGGGAAAAATTTTGCTCAAATTATATTAGACATATAATTTTTTCTTCTTTCAGTACATATACAGGATTCTCTGAATCCTCAATTACTTTCATAAAAAAAATTATACTGGCATTCCGCACAGTTCAAAAACATTACAAAAAGTATAGCCAATATAAGTTCCTATACAACTGCCACCGAACTGAAGAGAACTGGGAAATATAAAGAAACAAAAAAACCTGATGAACATATTCATCTTTCAATATCTGCTTCTCTAAAGCAGATTCTTCAATGAATCTTTAACTGTCTTCTCGAGCCTTCTTCTCCATTTGTCCATTTATAATATGTAATCAATCCTTCTGACTCCATCAAAGCCTGCTTAGGAAGAAAATATGCATCAGAATTAAAGACTCTAAAAATATGTTGAAAGACAATAGATTGGAAGTTCTGAATAAGTATTTTCGTTCTTTTCTTCCACCCTTATATGGAGGCCACCACCAGTCTGCCCTTGTCATTGAGCCAATCTATCACAACCTTTGATTCGCCCATAACATGGAGAGATGGAATTTCCATATGATTTGCTAGCATTAAGGTAACCCAAGCCCCCAAGAGCTCCGCTCTCGTATTTGTTCCTTTACCACAAAAAAAAGTCCATTTATAAACAATTGAATCCCAGGTTTTTATGATTCCACCTACCCCACTCCTATCACCATCTTTTGTAGCTGCTCCATCGAACCAGGCATGGGAAGTATTCTAACATTGATGTGGCCAAATAGCTTTTGGAATTCATGGCCTTACCTTACTGCTGGGATAAGTAATACGTGCCAGAGTCCTGTTGATAATCAAGTGCACTGAGGGGGAAGCATCTTCAAAGATTGTCCAATTTCGTTCGAGCCAAGTAAACCAGATAACATATGCTACAATCATTGTAGGTACCCTTTTATTCATATACCAGTTTTTTAGACATTCCAGTAGGGTATTTCCCGTCCAAATTCCATCAAGGGATAATTTTTGTTTTAATATATTCCAAACAGATAGAGTAAATGGGCAAAGTTTGAAAATATGTAATGGAGTTTCTGTATCCGATTTACAAAGTGGATAGCGCCCGGGTCCTTCCCACCCTTTCCTCTGCAACATATTATAGGTTAATATTTTTTCTTCCATTCTAACCAAATAAACAACTTTATTTTTAACTGAACATTCCACTTCCATAATGATATTCTCCATCTCTCGACACTTGGTAAGCATTTCGATGAGATAATACTAAGATAAAAATTACTTGCCGATGGATTACCAGGGCTGGCCCCGCCCTTCCACATAATTTGATCTATACTATCCTGTAGAATCACCCCGACATTAATAAGGTTTTTTCTATATGTATCCCATTCTAAAGCCAAATCTTCCCCCAGTCCCAAATCATTACCTTTTACCCAATAATCAGATAGCATTGTTGTATTTGATGGATTTTGTGCCTGTGCCAATGTCACCAAATTTCTATATTTTAAAGAAGTCTATAATGGATTGGATAAATATGAGTTGTCCCCCATCCCCAGAATACGGTCCTTTCCCAAAGCCACTAGCTCTCCTAATCCTGGGTTCCAACTTATACCATGTAAAATGATATAAGTCACCTTCAATAATTCGCTCCAAATTTTTGAAACTCCATTTTGTATGAAGGAATTAGATCTTAGCCACGTAGTAACATTTCTGTTTCCAAGATATTTATCCATTATAATCTTGTGCAAAATACCTTTTCCCAAGAGTACTCTCTGAAGGGTAGTTGCTGCTATTGCTTTGTTGAAGTCAAAGATGTTGAGAATGCCCCATCCCCCCAACGCTTTTGGGACATATATTTTCTCCCAATTACACAAATGCAAATGATGATATGAATTATCTCGTTTCCACAAGAAATTGTACATCATTCTTCTTAGCAAGTTCAGTATCGAAGAAGGAATCACTGCCATGGAGAGC
>JASDQU010192337.1:13670-24773 GCA_032191745.1 Picea mariana | reverse complement strand
ACCATTGATGTCAATGGTGATTTCCCTCGCACTTGTTAATGGTTACATCAATGACCGATAATCAAGTGGTTTCTGCCATGTTCAACTTCAACACATATAATCACATGGTTAGATTCATACTTTGGGCGATGAAATTGAAGACCCTAGATATCATCTTTGCGATCCAGGTTGCGATGGAGTATGTATAATTTGCGACACATAGATCCACTGTGTACGTCTCGTTGCTATGTCATCTTGATTTGAAATTTCTCACATAGATCCATAGTGTATTTCGGTGGCTATGCTATATTTTGACAGCATGGATCCACAGTGTATGATTGGTGGCCATGACCCATGTCTACAATGTCATCAGTCTGTGATCTGAGTATGGGAATTCCTACCTCAGAATTGATATATATGATACTCTGCAGATGCTTGATTGTTCGCAGATTTCCGATTAGATGTGCTCCTGGTTCTCGACACACACATGCAGCTTACAAAGTCTATCGACTGTCATTGGTTCCAATCTCAGAATTTGGGGGGCATTCTGTTACCCATGATTTTGGTCATCATGATGATGTTTTGATGATGGTGTACTCAGGCTCTTCATTAGAACTTTCTCCTGAGAAAAGTTACCTTCATCTCTTTCCAAAAATCACATTTTTGAGGACTGTTCGCAGGCTGCTAGTATATTTTTCTACGAGAATGCATGATTCTCGCAGGCTGCCTTAAGCCAGGGTGTGAGAAGTTCACACTGTGTTTAACTGCTAGGGTGCAAACTCTTTCTAAAGAAGGGAAAAAGATGAATTCTTGAAGCTTCTAGAACGGAATCTTCTAGAAGGATGAGATGGCATTCGAATGGTTATCTAAGCATTGGATTTCCTGATATTTTGGGATCATTCTTATCCAAGTAACCATTTCATTCTCTCCTATATATTGAGTGGATTCTCATGGAAAAGGTTAGAAGCAAACAAGAAAGAGATTTATTGGAGAATTAGTGAAAGATTGTGTGAAGGACTGAAGCTACAATAGTTAGGGAACTCCAACAAGTTTATCAAAGGTGGTTGATCTTCTTCATGCAAGTGAGCAAGTGTGTGTGTCAGAGCTAAGGGCCATTGAAAGGAAGTTTGCAACATCAAGGCTCAGGTTGTAATCTTTACTTTCCATCAATATGATACAGTAATATGTCCCTTTCCCATAAAGCTAGTTCCACTTTATTGTATAACTCCTTGATCATATACATATATTGACTGTTGAATAGATTGTGCTTTCTTCACTCTGGTTGGTTTGTATTGTTTTGGTCTTGACTGTACGAGAGAACTGGATCGAAGCGGGAGCAACAAAGACCAAAGGAAGCGATCATAAGGTATGTTCTTTTTTCTTGCCTCCTAGTACATTCAATAGTTAAAATCTAGGGAAAGAGTATTATTCTGTCTTGCTTTGTTCTAGATCCAAGTGGATCTAGGGAGATCGGTTTGTGTCTACACTTACGGATTTATCCAATAACACCAACAAAGATCGATAACCTAAATAAGGAACCCTTAAAATGTTGGGGTTTTGGAGAAAATCATAGATTGAGGGAATTCCCACACAGACAACAAAACATTAAGGGGGTCTATAATATCCAAGAAGCTACCACCGTCAATGATGTGGCTAGGAGCATGCCCGAATCTATGCATCCTTGAACAATAATCAAGCCAACCACCAAGCTTCAGTAGTGGATCTGGAAGGTATGATCGCCAACCATCAGATTTCTATTTTAATTGACTCAGGTTCTAATTTGAGTTATGTATCCCCTCAGACTGTCAATAAGTGTAAACTACAACCAACTAGACATGTTAAACCATGGTTGGTACAACTAGCCACTGGGACCAAAAGAAAGGTAGCAGAGGCTATACTAGCCTGCTAATTCATCATGGGTGGATTGCCCACCCAAGCAAACCTTAACATACTTCCCTTGGTATATTATGACTTGTTCATTGGTATGGACTGGTTGGCTTCTCATAAAGCTAAAATGGACCATTACCATAAAAATTTAGAATGTGTAAATGAATATGGGAGAAAGATGACCCTCCAAGGGATTTAGAAGCCTGTCTCAGTGAGACAAATATCAACCCTTCAAATGAATAAGTATTGTAGAAAAGGGTGTTCCTTATATGCAATACAGATGTTGGAATCCATTGAATATGAAAAACCAAACCTAGAGGACCACCCCATATTAAGAGAATATAAGGATGTATTCCCAGAAGAAGTACCAGGTCTACCTCCGAGAAGTGATATTGACTTCTCAATAGAACTTACACTGGGAGTGGTACCAACATCTAGAACGCCATACAAAATGAGCATGCCAGAGCTCGTTGAGCTCAAGCTACAACTAAAGGAGATGATGGACAAAGGCTACATCTAACCCAGTGTATCTTTGTGGGGAGGTCCCATCCTATTTGTGAAAAAGAAATATGGCACACTCCAACTATGCATAGATTACAAACAACTCAATAAGGCAACCATAAAGAACAAGTACCCCTTACCAAGAATTGATGACCTGTTCGACCAATTGGGAGGTGCATCCATCTTCTCAAAGATCGACCTAAGATCTGGCTACCATCAAGTCCGGATTAAGGATGAAGACATCCGCAAAACAACCTTCAGGACGAGGTATGGTCACTACAAATTTGTGGTGGTTCCATTTGGGTTAACCAATTCCCCCGCCACTTTTATGTGCTTGATGAATAATGTACTCAACAAATGTCTAGAAAAATTTGTATTGGTCTTCATTGATGATATCCTAATCTACTCCAAGAACATGGAGGAGCATGAAGAACATCTTAGACTCGTACTTCAAGTACTAAGGGGGCATCATCTCTACGCTAAGTTTAGCAAGTGAGATTTCTTCCAGAAGAAATTCCACTACTTAGGCCATGTCATATCTAAGGAAGGGTTGGAAGTAGACCCTATCAAGATCAGATCCATGATGGAATGGTCTACCTCGAAAGATGTATCTGATATTAGGTCCTTTATGGGCTTAGCAAGATACTATAGAAGATTCATAAAAGAGTTTTCCTAGATTGGTTGTCCAATCACTGCACTTCAGAAAAAGGGGATTAAATTCATCTAGACATCTAAATGCAAAGAAATATTTCAGGAACTAAAATAACTCCTGACCCATGCACCTGCGCTAAAGATTGCAGACCCAGATGATGATTTCCTTGTGTGTACAGATGCCTACAAGGAAGGACTTGGAGGAGTCCTTATGCAAGAAGGACATGTAATATGATATACATCCTGAAAATTAAATGAGCATGAGATCAATTATGTGAGCCATGACCTAGAGTTGGCTGCCATAGTACATGTTTTAAAAATGTGGAGACACTACCTCTTGGGTAGAAGATTTGTGCTTATGACAGATCATTGTGGATTGAGACACCTGCTTGATCAACCAAAACTCAATTCTAGGAAAGTGAGGTGGATGGCTCTCCTAAGTGAATTTGATTTTGAAATCAAACATATAAAAGGAAACGAAAATAGGGTGGTCGATGCCCTTAGAAAAAGTATAAAAATGATTCATCTAGCAGCAGTAGGCACCTTCAAAACGAATGTCAGGGAGAGAATCAGAAATGCACAAGAGACATATGCATTCTTTAAGACTGTGACTTCATACCTAAGTCAAGAGCCTACAGGGATGAAGTATGAAGGCTACCAAACGCTTGAGGAAGGGCTGCTAACTTACAGAAATAGACTGTATATTCCAAACTGTGACCACTTGAAGAGGTTCATAATGGATGAACTCCATAAGAGACCATACACTGGTCACCCGAGATATCAGAAGATTATCATGACCACTAGGAAACAATTCTATTGTCCTGGGTTAAAGAAAGACATAGCTAACTATTTATCTAAGTGCCTAGAATGCCAGCAAGTTAAGGCAGAGCATTGGCATCCATAAGGATTGTTACAGCCCCTATCAATTCCACAATGGAAATGGGAAACCATCTCCATGGATTTCATCACTGAATTACCAAAGTCGACCAAGAAAAATGATGCCATCATGGTCATGGTGGAAAAACTGAGTAAGTCTGCCCATTTCATCCCTGTTAAGTCAACTTGCAAGGCAATAGATATTTCCAACATCTTCATGAAGGAGATATTTAGACTGTATGGCATGCCCAAGGAAATTGTATCTAACAGAGATACCAAATTCACTTCAAACTTTTGGAAATCCCTAATGGCCAGTTTCGAGACTAAATTGTTGTTCAACACAGCCTATCAACCTCAAACTGATGGACAAACATAAAGAGTAAATAAAATAGTAGAGGACATGCTAAGAATAAACATAATGCATCACCCTAAGAAGTGGGAAGACTACCTGCCATTGGTAGAGTTTTCCTACAACAACAGTTATCAGGAATCCTTAAAGATGAACCCCTTTCAAGTCCTCTATGGTAGACAGTGCAAGATTCCAATCAGCTAGAATAATCCAATGGAAAAAATTACAATCGGACCCAACATGCTGAAATAAATGGAACGGCAAGTAGTGAAGATAAGGAAAAATTTGAAAATTTCTCAGGACCGACAGAAAGAGAACTCCCCGAGAGTTCAAAGCTAAAGACCATGTTTATCTCAGAGTAAGACCCCAGAATAGTTTCCTAAGTATGGAAGCATGTGCCAAGTTGGCACCTCAGTATTGTGGACCCTTTGAAGTCCTAAATAGAGTGGGACATGTATCCTATAGGCTAGTACTTCCTCCCACTGTAAAGGCACATAATGTTTTTCATGTTTCATTGTTGAAGAAATATGTACATGATGCTAATCATATAATTGACTGGTCTGTGATCCAGGTGGAACTGGAGGGATAATTCCTTCCAAAACCCCAATGCATATTAGACAGGAAGGAAACATCACTCAGGAATCGAACCATTGCACAGGTCGTGCAATGGAAACACTTTGGCCCAGATGAGGCTACGTGGGAAATGGAAAATGCCATGAGGCAGGCATTTCCAATTTTGTTTACTCATGTACATACATATCATATTGGTGGATAGAACATCAAGGACAATGTTTCCTTTAAGGGGGAGGGAATTGTAACTCCCTGTTTCCCCCAATCTATAAATATAACTTTATTTCCAAGAACCATGTCAAAACTCAAAGTGTGAATGTTTAATTTGGTGGACCTTTTTATAAAGTTCGATGAATGTAAATCCTATTATTTTAATAGATAATGGAAACATGTTACATAATTGTTGATAAGGGGATGTTCTAAAGAAGACCATGATTTCTAATGAAACGATGGTGGAGGGGACCCAGAATGGTTGCGATAACCTCCATCGAACCAGTATGTTGTTGGAGTTAATGTTGCTCAGATCAGAACAACCCTCTAACCAGGAATGAATTCCTGTCAGGTTGGTATGTGGGAAGGGCCTCCTCAAGAGTTAATGAGGGAAGGGGCAGACTTTCGATCGATATGGCTTTTGGACCTGACTACAGATGGGGGGATTTGAGCCACACGCAACCTTGCCGAGGGAGGAAAGAAGGGAAGTGTGGTGGACAGAGGGAGAAACCTGCGAAGAATGCAGAGATGAGAGTAGAAACTCTCGGGTCCAAGGAAGGATTGAGAGGGAAAAAGTGAGTTATGATCATAGAGAATAGAGACAAAGCCAGGAGAAGAAGAGTAACCTTCATCCTCATCTATTCTTGTATTGGGAGAAGGAGAGTAACCTTCATCTCCAACTTCCGTTGAGCTGGAAGTAAGAGATGGAGTCTCATAGAATCATGGCCTAAGCTTAGGGGTGGATATTGATAAATACATTGGGAGTGACTGAGCCTATGGTTGGGTGGAAACAAGCATCCCTCTTAGCATTCGCATCATGCCTAGTGGTTCTAATAAGTGTTTTATGCCTTGTAATTTGAATTGAATATCATGGATACATGCTCATGTTTATACGCCCATAAATGGTTTATGTATGCTATGATTTCTTGGTAATTTAGATTGGAAATAATGAATGTATGTGTATACTTATATGCCATAGTTGGTTTCTATATAAATGAGTAAGTTCAGAGCATGAGTTCTTTCCATTGAGAATCATCCCACCTACCTGATTCTCTCGGTGTTCTGGTTTAATCCCTCGAAGGCACCTTCCCTGGGGAATTGCATCATGTCTCAAAGTTGGAGTAAGCTCCTTGGTATGGCTACCACCATGGTAAACCCATCAGATTACCCTACCCTGCTGTCATAGCTCATAAATCGGTGAGTTAGGAAGGCACTTCATTCAGGTCAGTAGCCTAATGACTTTGAGAAGTACCCAAGCCCTTATCCAGAAACCCGACTAAGACTAGGGATAAATTACCCAAGAACCATCTGAAGGATTTATGTGATCTGAGTCTGGAAACCCTATGTAAGAAGGAGTTAGCTCTCGAAGGTTTCGGAGTCGTGGGAATATGAAGCTCCGAGAAATTGAATTTCGTTACCTAAGTTCAGAAAGGATAGCAAGTATAATTATCAAAAGGGAGTATTCTTTCGTTCGGTCGACGAACATATGAGATCCTTTCCAAAGTATCCCAGGTCTATCAGAACCAATGGATCTAGAGGAGTAGTGTAGGCATTAACACCTCGACCCCTTCAGTCTTCGCAAGTAGCGATGGAATCGGGACCGTAGATCCCAGGATCCATCAGGAGATACCTTGACCATTGATATTAACCCTTGTGTAGGTGGGAGAGTGGACTTGTCAAAGTCCTGAAAGCCCCAAAGTAGTCGGAACCATCCATCGGAAGGGACACATGGAGGGCGATCAACATTTCACTGACTCACACATCAGAAGAGTCAACGGGCAGAGTTTTAAGGACTCATTAAACACGAGATCATTATGGACCACTGGATCTGGAAGGACACATCGTGAAGATCCATACATTTCGTGAAAACAGGTATCGGGAGATCAAAGGTGGAGACGAGGAAAAAATCATGAAGTAAGATCTCATGAAATCATCTGGATTGTCCATCAAGGAAGGATGTGTGGCGGGAGATCAACGTTTCGCTGACTCGCAAGTCAGGGAAGTTAAACGATGGAGTTGCTAGAACTCCCGAATCGTGAAACCATGATTCTATCACAGTTGTCGGATCATGGGGATTAAAGGCCATTGATCTATCACTTGAAATTTCAATATTTCAGGAGTCAGGGAATGGAGGCGGTCGACCTTTCCAACTTCGCGAGTTGCGAAATCCTGAATTAATCTAGGCAGTTGGATAGAGAGAGACCTATGAACCATCGATTTAGCTTGGTCACTATTTCGAAGATTTGGTCATCGGGAAAATGGAAGTGAAGACTTTCCCAAAGTCACGAAGGCAAATCGTTGACTTAATCTGGGCCATTGGTTAGAAGAGGGTTTGGATCCATCAGATCTTTGAGAGTCGAAGATTTGGAAGGGAAGGAAGAATTGTATGTGATTCTCCGAATCACAAAGTCCCAAAAAAAATGGGAGTTGGGACCCAGTCCTAGAGGAAGGTCACACCGTGATCATAGGTGGGAGGGCTAGTGCTTGCTAGGCCCCTAATCGGGTTTCGGAAATTGGGAGTTGGAGGAGATAGGGTGCCTTGCATCAGAAGTTCTGAAGTCGCAAAATGTGACGCGTTGTTTAAACTAAGCCTATGGTCATAGGTAGTGGTCACATGGAGGAGGATAAGGGAAGAGCTAGCATGTGCTAGGCCCCTGTAGGAATTCGGGGATTATGTCCCTCGAGAAAACTTGAAAATTTTTTATTCACCTTCGTGGGTGTGTTATAGGGTGCCTCAAGGGGGAATGCACAGAAAAATCGGACCTCTGCCTTCGACCCTTCATGGGTATCTCCCTTCCTTATGGTGTAGGAACACTTGACATGGAGGATTTAACAGTTCCCTATTTGTCAATTTCTATTGTTTGAAGATGTGAGAACCAGATAATGGGGAGTTATTTGGATTCCTATCCCTGAGATCCTACGTAGACTTAAAAATTTCTTTTGGCACCTCCTGTGGAGGAAAACCTAGTGAGTTTTTAGAAAAAAAAATAGATGTGGTTGTTTGAGAGATTGGGGGTGTAAACCAATCTCATTGAAATTAAGTGGGAGTGGATAGCCTCGTCAAGAAAAAGTGGGGCATTTTGGAATCCCTTTGGAGGAAACTTACTTTGACCGCCACAATTTCTGGATGAAACTATGTGAGTGAGTGGTGACTTTGTGTGTGAATAAGTGAAAGTGTGCCAAATGTTTTTAATAAATTAGGTGTCACCTCGCTGCATGTGGACTTCGTGTGGTCCTTACAAGTCTTGATTACCTAAGTTATTATATGTCATTGGTACAACCTTGTGAAATTTTAAACTCCCTAGAGAACTAGCATATGGACATGTGGGTCCTTACCAATACTTTAACTCCCTAGTGTGATTTAGTCTAAGAAAGCTTCAAAAACTATCCTATATTGTGGACATGTGGGCATGTATTGTTGGCAAATATTTCACAAACAACGAATGCATGTTGGCAAAAGACAGTGAATCAGCGAATGGTTGTCATTGATGGTAACAGACAACGAATTAGAGAATGATGGAGGTCATTGATGGCAAGCCTGTATCAGACAGGGATCCCATTGCAACAAGATTTCACGATTCAATAGTAGTCATTGGATCATCAAAAATGAATCTGGATCGTTGATTCAAGTTTGTATCGGAGTTTCGGGCTTCGCGATTTGGAAGTGACAAGAACTTTGAATATTAGAAATGCCGAAATCGCGATATGCGATATGGCAATTTAAACATAGCCATTAAATCAAGTAGAGATCAGGACCGTCCACTTGGAGAGGACGCGTGTCAGATATCGGGCGCCACCGAGAGAAGCTCGACAGGAGGCTTCATCGGAGAATCGGGGATCGAAGGATCGAGAATTCCGTAGGCATGTACATGGTGACATAAAAAATGCCGAAACCTCGATGAGGGGTTTGACCGAGGTCATGTGTTGACAGTCATATGGGCCAAGGCCTATAGCCAGTAGGGCTAGCACATGGAAAGGGGAGCATCGGCATCGGGGATCGAAACTTTGAAGTGACAAAGTAACTTGACCTTAGGAGTGCCGATTTCGCGATATGCGAAATCGCGATGCAATCTGAGCCGTCAGATCAGGCTATGATCTAGACCGTTGAATCTAGACTGTGTCGGAGCTTCGGGGATCGCAACATGAAGTGGAAAGTGAACAAAGGCAACTAGACTTCTAAAATCACAATACGTGATATTGCAATTCAATCGCGACCGTTGAGACAAGATCGCACCTGGACCGTTGATCATACTCCAAATCGGAGTTTCACGAATCGTGATATCAAGGAGACAAGAACACACTGCAACAATGCCGAGATCGCGATATGTGATATCGCGACACAATCGTAGTCGTTGAGTCAAGATTGCATCTGGATCGTTGATTTGACCATATATGGAATTTTGTGGATCAGGATTTATAAGTGAAAAGAACAGTGAACATGAAGAATGTCGAAACCCGATTTAAAAGGGAAGAATAATGAAGATTATCCAACGGTGCAGATAAGGTTTGAATGTGATCGGAGGGTTACTGTACTTCCACGCACACTTAACACTTTCAGTTACAAATCTGTTAGTAAAACTCATGATTTCAAATTAGTTGTCAATCGTTTGGCATTGCGGTTGGTTGGACAGTTGTCGTCAATTTTCCCAAGGAGTTGGGAAGTTGAAACATTGTGCCCGCATGTATAAAAGTAGATGAAATAGACTGTGTCGGGTTGGCGGTTCTGGATGTAAAAAGAACGAAACAGTAAGAAAGATATGTGTTGTGTGACATTTGAAGATATGTACAGAATGAGATGAAATGAAGAGCAGAATGAAAGAGCAGAGGAGAAGCAGAGTAGAACGACAAAGCAAGCAGAAGAAGAACAAAATGACAGAAAAATGTGATGCAGAGCAGACCTGCTGAACGGACAGAGGAAGAGAAGAATTATAGAACAAAGAAAGAATGGTAAGAAGTGTTTTATCTGCATAAATTGTATGTGTATTCATTCTTTTATATCATAGGGATGTTGGGAGGTGCTCGGGAGGACTGTTGTCCTCAGAAGTTCAAGTGGGTGCTTGAACACAGGAAGTTGTAGCTTCCATCTAGTTGCAGCCAGAGAAACAAGAGTGGCAGGGTGGTGCTAGGGAGAACAGGTGTTCTCTGTTATATAGGTTGGAGCCTGTGTAACTGGAAGTTGGTGCTTCCATCCAGTTGGTGCTAGAACATTCAGGAAGTTGGTGCTTCCATCCAGTTGGTGCTGGAATACTCAGGGAGTTGGTGCTTCCTTCTAGTGGGTGCTAGAGAAACCAGAGAGTTGGAGCTCTCAAACAAGTTGCAGCTTGTAAAACAGAGGTTGCAGTCTCACATTGAGTTGGTGCTCAATTGTAAATGATGTACAAAACTGCAAAAGACTGCCTATCATTTCGAAGAAGAAGAGGTTTTCTCCCTTTATGGGTTTCCTCGTGAAAATCTGTCTTTGTGTGTACTTTATGTGTGACTGATGTTTTTTACTTTTACTGTACATATGTTGTATGTTGTTGACGATCACTTGCAGGGAGATTAATTTTTTAACAAAAGGTATAATATTGTTTAAGCTTATAAACAACTGATTCACCCCCCCTCTCAGTTGTTTTAGTATCTCCAACAATTGGTATTAGAGCAGGTTCCTTTTATTTAAAGGTAGATCTGTAAGCTTAAACATGACAAGTCATGAAGGGACTTCAGCCTCTAAGCCCCCTCTATTTGATGGAACAAATTTTGCCTTCTGGAAGATTAGAATGAGAACATATTTAATGGCCTTGGGTGCTGATGTATGGGATGTAGTAGAGACTGGATATACAAATCCTGTTGTGCTAGCCAACAAGGATAATAAGTTAGAATTTAGTTTTAACGCTAAGGGGATGAATTCTATCTTGAATGGACTTGATGAAATGGAGTTTGTAAAGGTGATGCATCTTGATACTGCCAAAGCAATGTGGGATAAACTTATTAACAGTTATGAAGGAAATGAAAAAGTAAAAGGTGCCAAACTTCAAACATACAGATTGAAATTTGAACAACTAAATATGAATGAAGATGAAACAATTAGCAAGTATTTT